>MU769783.1:11178-59195 GCA_026770625.1 Nicotiana glauca
CGGAGTCTAGCATGACCGTGGGTTTTT
Organism: Nicotiana glauca; assembly: GCA_026770625.1. Taxonomy (NCBI): domain Eukaryota; kingdom Viridiplantae; phylum Streptophyta; class Magnoliopsida; order Solanales; family Solanaceae; genus Nicotiana; species Nicotiana glauca. The sequence goes on from MU769783.1 coordinate 11,206, forward strand.
AATTGTACATGTTTTGAGATAAATTTGGAAATTCACTTAAGTTAAAGTATAATTTGCTACGACTGTGCAGAGTTGAGAATTAAATTGTGAAATACTAATATTGTGAAGCATTGGCTCGAATGATATATACTATTGAGTTAAAGTTGAAAGTATTAAAAGAAATTGTGATACATACCTTGCCGGGATGGTTAAAATTACTGAGTATTACCCTTGCCGGATTGTGAAAGTTATTATTATTGTTCCCTTGTCGGGACCCAGTTGTTATTGTTGTTACTCCCTTGCCGGGATAGTACTTGTTATTTATTTATTCTTCTTGCCCGTTTGGTTGTGACTACTATTTAGGTGAGGAAGAGTGATATTGCACGAAGGGACATTCCGTGTTATTTCTGATTTGATTATATTTTCACGATGGATCATTCCGTGCTATGTTGTGACTAATTATGCACGAAGGTACATTCCGTGATCTGATTCGATTATATTTGCACGAAGGGTCATTCCGTGCCATGAAATGAGAGTTATGAGAGGAAAAGCACGAAGGGTGATGCCGTGCATTTTTATATGATTGTTTGGGTGAGAATGAGAGTAAAAGCACGAAGGTTGATGACGTGCAACTATTAAATTTCTTATTCTGTGATAATTATTGTTGTGCCCTATTTATTAATTACACTGATAAACTATATATTCAATTGTACTCCCCACAGCATGTTCCCTCCCTCTTATTTGTTTAGCTTCAGTATTTCTGTATTTTTGGTGTATATATGTATATAGCATTGTACAGGTTGATTAGGTAGTCCTGTTTAGCCTCGTCACTACTTCACCAGGGTTAGGCCAAACACTTACCAGCACATGGGGTCGATTGTGCTGATACTACCCTCTGTGCATTTTTTTTGTGCACAGATCCAGGAGCAGATTTCGGACAGCGGCAGTAGGATATTTATTCCAGGAGTTATCATCCGCCCGGGGACTCTTTGAGGTAGCCTAGCTGGCGTTCGCAGGCCGAAGTCCCTTTGCTTTATTTCAGTTTGTTTTCATTGTTCCGAAATAGACTTATGTATTTTTATTCATTCAGATTGGTTGTAGTATTCTATAGTAGCCCATGAGCTAGTGACACCAGGTTTTGGGGTAGTGATGTGTTTTGAAATTCCGCATTCTTATATTATCTTATTAAACTTAAAAGTCTTCCGCATTTATTAATTGTTGACAGTATATTTTATTGGTGATGTTGATAGAGAATATATAATGTTTAGCTGGCCTAGCTCCGTTAGTAGGCGCCATCATGACGCCCGATGGTGGGATAAATCCGGGTCGTGACAATTTTATTATTATTACTCCCTAAGGCTTGCCTAAGTGTTTAGGGGAAACTCTTAGGGACATGCATCTACTACTGATTCTAAGCGTAGTCACAGCTTCAAACGAATGGTTTGAAATCCTATAGGCAAGCTTGTTAAATCGTGTTACCAAGGAGATATTAAGTTACTTAAGCACTGGTTCTGAATATACTGATTTTAAATTAGACTAGTTTTCATTTTTTGCAGGTGATAGGATCCATTATTGCTGGTTTTAACTCCTACGGACATGATATCTAATGTACTGATTTTAAGTTTGAACATGGTACTAATTTATAGTCGTTTAAATCCTAGAACATGATGTCTAAGTGGTAACAAGTGTGCAGAATATAAAATGACATCCTATATGCAGGTTATCTAGGCGTGAAGTTGAACATGCAGAATTTTAAATAAATAAACCTCTATAGGCATGGTGTCTAAGGTGCAAAATTGAACACGCAGGATGTAAAACAGTCCTATAGGCATGCTTTCTAAGTGCAGTTTGAATCTGCAAAATTAAATATCCTATAGGCATGTTTTCTAAACGCAATTTGGATATGCATAATTAAAAATAATCCTATAGGCATATTTTCTACCCCTGACATGCATAATTACACACCCTTTTTCACTAACCAACCTTGCTGTTTATTACAAATTATTACAAACCAGAAGTACTGAATTATATCAGAAAAATACATAAAAGATACAACTAGAGGAAGCCTGATTCTTTGTTCCTCCCTGAGCTATGGAATAAATTGCCTTTAGATGCCATTGTTTCAAAGCCTTGCTCAAACTTGAGTGTGTCAAAGTTTCCTAAGGGCCTCAAAAGGACCCCGGGCAGTGCTCACACCCAAGTTGCATTAATCAAATAGAGATGAGTGCAGTGTGGAAGGGCCAGCCCTTATGTGTCCAAGTTCAGAGGGAGCTCATGGGTCCCAAGGCAAGGCTCACACAAGAGGGGCAGAACTTAAGTCTAAGAAGATAATGGAAGTGCAGGAATAGAGTTTTAAAACTAAGGGGGAAAGGAGAGGGGTAATGGGTGGTAGGGAAACACTTACAGAGCTGATAACTTCATACAAAATGGGTCACGGTTTGGGAGTTCATAGAAAAGAGCCTATGTACTTAGGCAAGGGTCAGCTTTGGCTATGCACAACTATAGAAGATGTTGACATGCCTATAAGCCCACCAGAACATACCAACTAGAGAATACATGGAGGTTATGATCCCAGTGGGATCAAGTCCAGGTTATGGACAACAATGTTCAATGCTGCCATGCCTCATACCAAACACATTAGGGGTGGGGATTTAAGGTTTAAAAGCCATGATAAGTAAGTAACAGAAACATTAACTCAGAACAGAAAAGGTGGAATACAACATGCTTAATGATGTAACTTAGTTAAATACAAACATGAGACAAACAATAATGAAAGAAATAGTAAAGAAACATGTTGTTGTTAATCCTGAAAAACTTAGTTAGAATATACCAGTCAGAGAAGCAAAGTGCAGTAAAGAAAAGTAAGCAGGACTTCAAAGTCTAGACTTGGCTTTCAGCCGGCTAAATAAGAAGTAGCACAAGTAGCAGTAAAGCAAGAGAGAGTTTTTGAGTGTAAGTGTGTGTTCATCAAAATTCTTTCCCATTTTCCAATTTTGGGGGAGATGAAAATTTTATTTAATTGTAACCGAACCCATAAGGCTGCCGACGTATCCCCTCTTAAATAGGAATCAGGTCAGACGTAGTTCAAATTTACATCATATAAGGAAAACATGGAGATTACACATAGTAATGCTTGACTGCATCCGAATTAATCGGCTTTGGCCAAACTTCTCCATCCATCTCTGTAAGTATGAGGGATCCTCCTGTCAAAACCCGGTGAACCATGTACGGACCCTACCAGTTGGGAGAGAACCTCCCTTTGGCTTTATCCTGATGCGAAAAAGTTTTCTTTAATACCAGCTGTCCCGGTGTGAATTGTCTCGGCTTGACTCTCTTGTTGAAGGCTCTAGACATTCTGTTATGATAAAGTTGACCATGACAAACTGCGTTCTTTATTTTCCCATCTATGAGAGCTAGCTGCTCATAACGACTCATCGCCCATTCTACATCGTCGAGTTCAAATTCCTATTATGATCCTTAAGGAAGGAATTTCTACTTCGGGGGGAATGACGACTTTTGTACCATAAAACACCATATAGGGGGTTGCCCTAGTTGATTTGCGGACTGTGGTGCGATATCCTAATAGAGAAAATGATAACTTCTCGTGCCACTGTTTATGCTTCTTTATCATTTTCCTCAATATCTTCTTGATATTCTTATTGGCGGCTTCCACGGCTCCGTTCATTTGAGGCATGTAGGCTGTAGAATTCTTGTGTCTGATTTTAAAGGTTTCGCACATACCTTTCATCAAGTCGCTGTTGAGATTGGAGCCACTATCAATAATGATTGATTCTGGAATCCCGAATCGGCAAACAATTCGGTCACGGACAAAGTTTGCCACGACCTTCTTAGTCACAACTTTGTAAGATGTTGCTTCAACCCACTTGGTGAAATAGTCAATTGCCACTAGGATAAACCTGTGTCTGTTGGAAGCAGCAGGCTTGATTGGTCCAATGACGTCCATTCCCCAGGCGGCGAATGGCCAAGGTGAGATTATTGCATTAAGCTCATCTGGAGGAACCTTTATCATGTTTGCATGTATTTGACAGTGGTGGCATTTCCAGACATACCGGATGCAATCTGTTTCCATAGTCATCCAAAAGTAACCAGCCCAGAGTATTTTCTTTGCTAAAACAGAAGCATTCATATGTAGACTGCAGGTCCCAGCGCGAATTTCTTCTAGCAGTTTGGATGTTTCCTTTACATCGACATACCTTAGTAGTCCTAGATCAGGAGTCCTCATATACAGGATTCATCCGCCGTGAAAGAAGTTGTTGGACAATCTCCGCAGTGTGCGTTTCTGAGTATGATTGACAAGCTCTGGGTATTCTCCTTTTTCCTAATATTCCTTGATATCCTGAAACCAAGGCTTTCCGTCTACTTCCTCTTCAACATGGGCGCAGTAAGCTGGCTGATTATGAATTTTCACCAAAATGGTATCTATGAAATTCTTGTCTGGATGTTGTATCATAGATGACAGGGTAGCCAATACATCAGCGAATTCATTCTAGATCCTGGGAATATGCCGAAATTCTATCTTTGTGAACCTCTTCCTCGATTCCTGTACCTGATGCAGATACGGGAGTATCTTGGAGTTCTTGTTGCCTATTCTTCTCGTACCTGATGTATAAGCAAGTCCGAATCTCCAATTACTAGCAACTCTTACACGTTTATGTCAATGGCCATCTTGAGCCCTAAAATGCAGGCTTCGTACTTAGCCATATTGTTGGTGCAGGGGAATCGAGCTTGGCAGACACAGGATAATGCTGACTGATTTCTGACACCAAGACAACTCCTATGCCAACTCATTTGAAATTCGCTGCTCCATAAAAAACCATTCTCCAACCATCATAGGATTCTGCAATGTCTTCTCCTATTAATGATACCTCTTTATCGGGAAAATATGTTTTCAAAGGTTCATATACTCCATCCACGAGGTTTTCAGAAAGGTGGTCTGCCAATGCTTGTCCTTTGATCGCCTTCTGAGTTACATATACAATATTATATTCACTTAGCAGGATTTTCCACTTGGCTAGCTTGCCGGTGGGCATGGGTTTATGGAAGATGTACTTTAAAGGGTCCACCCTTGATATGAGATACGTGGTATAGGCATAGAAGTAATGCCTCAGCTTCTGAGCCATCCAAGTCAAAGCATAGCAGGTGCGTTCTAAAAGAGAATACCGGGCTTCGTAGGGAGTGAACTTCTTAGTGAGATAGTAAATGGCATGTTCCTTTCTCCCTGTTTCATCATGCTGCCCTAAAACACAACTGAGCGCTCCATCTACTACTCCGATGTAGAGTAATAGGGGTCTACCTGGCTCTGGCGGGACTAAGACTGGTGGTATTGACAGGTATTCCTTGATTCTATCGAAGGTCTTCTAGCAATCATCGGTCCATTTGGTAGCGATGTCTTTCTTCAACATTTTAAAAATTGGCTCACAGATAACTATAGATTATGCTATGAACTGGCTGATATAGTTAAGTCTTCCCAAGAAACTCATCACGTCCTTCTTGTTCTTTGGCGGTGGAAGTTCCTGAATGGCCTTGACCTTTGATAGATCCAATTCTATTCCTCGGTGGCTCACAATAAACCCAAGCAACTTTTCGGCGGGAACCTCAAATGCACACTTTGCGGGATTTAATTTAAGGTTGTACCTTCGCAATCTGTTGAAGAACTTCCTCAGATCTTCCATGTGATCAATGGACTTCTTGGACTCGATGATGATGTCATCCACATATACCTTAATTTTTTTATGTCTTATATCGTGAAAAATGGTAGTCATGGTCCTCATGTAGGTGGCCCCTACGTTCTTCAAGCCGAACGACATCATTTTATAACAAAATGAAAGCTATTTTCTCAGCATCTTCCTCATCCATCCAGATCTGATGATAACTGGTGAAGCAATCAACAAATGATTGTAACTCGTGCTTGGCGCAATTATCGATCAGGATGTGTATATTTGGCAAAGGGAAGTCATCTTTTGGACTAGCCCGGTTGAGATCCCGGTAATCGACACAGACACTTACCTTCCCGTCCTTCTTTGGTACTGTTACAATGTTGGCTAACCATGTCGGATACTCAACTACCCTAAGAACTTTAGCTTTGACTTGCTTAGTGACTTCTTTCTTGATTTTCAAACTCATATAAGGCTTGAACTTCCTGAGCTTCTGCTTTACCGGTGGACATGTCGGATTGGTTGGCAGTTTATGGGCCACGATAGATGTACTTAGACCAATCATGTCATTATATGACCAGGCGAATATGTCCAACTAGGCGAATAGAAATTTTATGTATACCTTCTTTTTCGATGGCGACAAATGAACGCTGATTCGTGTTTCCTTGATATTCTATGCATCTCCCAGGTTAACAATTTTTGTCTCGTCCAGGTTGGACTTAGGTCGATTTTCAAAATTCTCAACTTCTTTAACAATCTCATCTGGTATGTCATCCTCTTCTAAGTCAATGTCTGTTTGTTGTGTTGTCTCATTACATGTCACAGTCATTGGTTCATCAAGATAAGTAATAGTAATGATGTATAAGTAAAGTAATGAGAGAAAAATACTAATGAGTGTCGATTTATAGAAAAATCGAAATGCTTTGATAACTTCATAATTGTTTCGAACATTGAAGATCCTATTGCAGAAAAATAAAAAAAATGCAAAAAGAAAAGATTATCGTAAAAAATAAAACAGTGCATGATGCTTGTTTAGCCTTTCTACCCCGAGGCTCGCCGGGATCTGGTGGTCCTGATGGTCCTGATGGTCCTGATGGTCCAATTATTGAGGTATGCTCCTCTACTCATGGCTTGTATGGAAGGACCTTCCTCCCCCTCCTCCCCTAAAACAACACAGCAGTCCATGTCATTATTTTCTAAGAACAAGTTCTTCACTACAGCAAGTGCCTCCTCTTCGTCTGTCCCATAAATAATGTTAGTCTGTTGGAAAGTCTGCTCCAAAGGTGGTATTGGCTGTTCTAGTGGGTAGTAAGGACCGCATCATGGTGGTGACCAATTGTCAAATTATTCCCAAAAGTGTATTCGTACCCTAGACCGAAAGTAGTGCCGTGTTTTTTGAGATTTATGGGTTTAGCAATCCCCTGGAGGTTCTTGCCCAGCCTCTTGCTAGGTTCGTACCCACTCCGATTCAATATACTCTCGATCTTGTTATCCCATTATTTATCTTTATCAACAGCATTGACTCGCTCGATGTGGTGGTAGGTCTCTCCACCCAACTTCCTTCTTCCCCCTATTGCCAGAATGGTTTGGCGACTGTATATAGGATTGTTACCATCACCGTGAATGATCACTTCCTGGTGATTCCATTCAAATTTCATGGCCTGATGTAGTGTCGAAGCCACAGCCTCTGTAGAATGAATCCAAGGGCGTCCTAACAGCAGGTTGTAGGATGCTGGCACATCTATCACTTGAAAGTCAACCTCAAACCAAGTTGGTCTCATTTGAAGACACGGGCTAATTTCACTGATGGTGGACCTCTAGGATCCGTCAAAAGCTTTCACGTTGATCGCTCCTTCTTTTATCTCGTGCAGCCCTTTACCCAGCTTCTTGAGTGTTATCAATGGGCATATATTAAGGCTGGAACCCCCATCAATCAGGATCCTAGTGATGAAGTAGTCTTCACATTGCACAGTGATATGCAATGCTTTGTTATGACCCAGTCCTTCAGGCGGCAGCTCGTCCTCATAAAAAGTGATTTTGTGGATTTTTAACACTTGTCCCTCCATATTGACCATTTCTCCGCAAGAGATGTTACTTGGTACGTATGCCTCACTCAGCACCTTCAATAGAGCATTTTTTGTGTCTTGGAGTTCTGCAACAAAGAGAGGATAGATATCTGCGCTGATGTTTTGTTTAGCTGGTCAATGACTGAATACTTCTTGGCCTGTATCTTCATCCAAAGGTCATCTGGGAATGTTTCAATGATGAGAGGCCGGTTGGAAGCTTGCTTACTTGACCCAGCTAAGTGCTCTGAGGTATAGACTCTTTCGGTCCTTGTCATACCCTATGATGCAATAGTCTCTTTGAACCTGACTTTGCCTTTCTTCCTAGTCTAAGCCGTATAATTCAAAGAATATCTTTTGTATGGAATGAAGGCATGGTGGTCATCGCCACTGGAATTGGTGCGGCTACCTTTACTTCAAATGAGACATGTTGCGTGGGTGGTAAAATTGTAACCTCAAACGGTGCCGGTGCTTTGGGATGCTGCCTCAAAATCAAGCGGGATAGACATGTCTACCTCCGTGACCTGGGATGGTTGAATCTGAACCATGATGGGGTTAAGAGTAACTGCTGGCTTCTTTGGATCATCGCCTTCTACGATCAACCCAATGGATCCCTCGGGATCCCAATCATCCTCTATTTCAATCATGTGAACACCCCCGCCCTTGTGATCTGGTAAGGGGTTGTTGCGAACATTCGGAGTGGCTTCCTTTGATACAATGACCTTGTTATCAATTAAGTACTGTATCTTGTCCTTTAGAGAGCGGCATTCGTCGATGGTGTGTCCCTTCATGCCAGAATGGTATGTACAAGATTTGTTCGTATTAACCCACCGAGAAGGGTTATTAGGGGTTGAAGCATGTATGGGGGTGACATAACCGGTGGTTTTGAGTCTCTCATATAGCTGATCAATGGGTTCAGCAATGGCTGTGTATTATTTTGGGGGCCTCCGATCAAAGTTAGGTCGGGGCTTAGGAAAGTTTTGGCGTGCAGATGGTGACTGGTAATGAGATGGTTGGGCATTTTAGGCTTGTTAGATATGTGCAGGTTGGGAATATATGGGTGAGGTAGGCTAATATGTGGGAGGTGGAGGTGACTGATAAGTTGGTGCTGGGGCTTGGTAGTTTGGAGCTGACTGATATGTGAGTGGAGGTATAGGGTAGGTTTGGTATTTGAGGGGAGACTTGGTCCTTCTTACAACCGTTACAGCCCCACGTCTCTCTTTTTAGACACACCACCAGACTGGAACGCCTTATTTGTGGCTTGCAAGGCCTCGAAGTTTGTAACCATGCCACTTTTGATACCTTCTTCAATTCGCTCTCACAGTTTGTTGATGTCGGAAAACTTATGATTTTCAATCAACATTAGCCATTCATAATACTGTGGGTCCTGGGCCTAGACAAAGAATTTGTTCATCTGTTCCTCCTCTAAGGCAGGTCTGACATTAGCAGCTTCCGACCTCCAGCGAGTAGCTTACTCGCGAAATGTTTCTGTAGGCTTATTCTTTAGATTCTGAATATAGAATACATCCGGCGTGTTTTTTGTGTTGAATCTGAACCTGTCCATGAAATAAGAGGCCATGCCTTCCCAATTTGACCACTTCTTAGTATCCTGGCTGATGTACCAGGACAAGGAATCTCCCTTCACACTCCTCATGAATAGTTTCATGCGGATCCTTTCGTCCTTTCCTACCCCGACCAGCTTGTCGCAGTATGTTCTTAGATGGACCCTCGGATCACCTATACCATCAAACATCTCAAACTTGGGAGGTTTGTACCCATCTGCCAGTTTAACATCTGGTTGTATGCAGAGATCTTCATAGTTCAACCCTTCAATACCTTTACTTTTCTCGACGCCTTGGATTCTGCTAGTCAATTTCTTAAGCTCTTTAGCCAAGTTCCTGATGAGTAAATCCTTATCTTCGTACTCAGGGGTGCAATATATAGGTTGGGTGGAGAGTGGCACGATCTCCACGTAAATGGGGGGTGTGAAAGTGGTCGTTTGCGGAGTTTATGGTTCAGGGATGACTAACAGATTCTTGTTTGGAGTGTGGCAAGTGTTGCATTGGTTCTTTTTTAGAATAGTAGGACAATTCAGTTGCTTTTGTGGAGGTATGGGATTTTGGCCGTTGGGGAAGATGGGGTCTGGGGTGTTGAGGGAGAAGGATAGGTTGGCCAGGTTCCGAACCTGATCAAGCTCTTCTTGAAACTTCAACAATTTTTGCTCGAGTTGTGACACATTTTTATTGGAAACCCGAATACCATGGCCATCAGTGGCCTCTGCTGTTGTGATTTCCTTTCTGACGTTCAAATATTCCATTTTGCCCTTGTTTTTGTTCTTAACAGGACTTAGAGGAGGAGTGGGTGGAGGGCCCTTGGGTCTTGTGGAATAGGATGATGTTGCCAGAGTGGTCTAACTAACCTTTGAGGAGGGGAAAAAGAAAAATAAAACAAAAATAAAACAAAAAGGTAACCAAGTTAGTTGGGATAATAAAAAATGCTGCAATATTTAAACATATAGTACATAAATATAAAAAGTGTCCTAATTTGGGAGCCTCGTTGTGCCCGAGGTAGGCCTAGAGACAAGTTGATTTGGAGAACTTAGGATGCTAAATGCCTCATTTCATTGATAAAAAGTAGATAAATCCCAGAACGACACTAAATAAGCAAGAAATAAAATTCATTAATGGCCATTGACCTTGTTACACTTTATAAAGCGAAAAGAAAATTTCCTACCAGATCCCACTTGTGGGATTACACTGGGCCGTTGTTGTTGTTGTTGTTGGTCCCGGAAGTACCTTCCCCAGATTCGGCATCCCTGGATCCATCGAACAACTTTCCTAACTTGCAAAGTCCCAACACTAGGTAGGCCCTGACTAGGTTTCTGCCTTCGGCTCCTTGAACATTTTGGCAATATTCGACCCTCTTGAGAAACTTCTTCTCCAACTCCACTATGCCTCACGCCAAGTATCCCAGTCGCACATTGGCACTGACAGCCATGTCGTTCCACTCCTCAATTAACTTCTCATTGGCTTCTTGTATTTCGCGAAGCTCGCTTTCGTACTCCCGGATCCTCTTGCACAGTTGATTGTATTTGACCTGTGTATCGTCCCTTTCATCTATGATTCTATGACCCCGGACAAAACCTTGCTAACCCCCCATTATGATCTTGCAATGCCACATGTGCTGAGCTTGGCACTTGTAAGGACTATCATCATCCTGGAAGTCAGCCCAAAAGTGACTCATCTTGTCAACCCTAGGTATGACCTGCTTCTTACTGGCTTGTCTCATAACTCAGAGAGGGACGTAAGGATGTGTTCCTCTCAGACCGAGGTGCATTTCTGGGTCGGGTGATGAATTCCTCGATTGGAAACCACTCGAACATCCACTACACCTGCTCTTTAGTTAGGTTTTCAAATAGCTCTACCCATCATTTCGCATCTTCTGGATGAGCGAACATATTGGGCATGTAATTCATTCGCTTTGTATAATGGAAAGCGATATGGTCATCCCAGTCCCTTCGCTGGATCTCTTGTCGGTATTCACCCCTTTGGATGTGCTCCATAAGCCAGAGTTGAAGTAGCATATTGTAGCCCTCAAAGTGTTTTGCACCTTGTTGACACTTCTCCAAGGCTCGGTATATGTCCGAAATTATCATGGGCACAATGCTAAATGGTTGCCCGCTAATCCCCTCCATAAGGGTTTTAGTTACACTAGCCTAGTGTGGATCCTTGCTTTCTTTGTTGGAAACACAATCAACCCCAGGAAACAAAACATAAATACGAAGACCCTTCAATGGATATGCCCTAGTAATGTGATGGCAAACTCGTCAGTATAGGTACAGTAGGATATGCTGTGACCGTACCTCTCATACAAATAGTCAAAGGAGATATAGGATTCTTTCAGACATGTTAGTTTTGGATTCTTCTTCAGACCCATCATTTTGAGGAAGCCCCTGCCCTTGCGGTTCTCAGGCATCAACAAACCCGAAGTTTCCCTCACTATACCGGCTAATCCTCCTATCTCTTCTGATAGGGGTGTCATTTCTATGTCCCCGAAACGAAACACAACCCTTTCACAATCCCAGAACAGCGTAGCAGCCTCTATGATCTTATTGTTGGGTTGGATTTCCAGGAGAGAAGGTAGGTTTCCCAAATATTTTCAGACAAGAGAGTGAAGATATTTCCACCAACTTAGCAATTTTGGGTGGATATTGGTGACCATGCTGAATCTAGGGACTTCGTGCCTCATATTTCTGCAAGACAAATAAGGTTAGGCCCTTACCCCCACCGGACTCAGCTATTTAATGCCAATAATTAGCATCAAGCATTTAGTTCTCCAAATAAATGCATAGAACATGGTAGTGTCCATTTGGTTTTAGGAAAACGCAGTGGATTTTGGATAAGGCTATCTTAAAGAGTCATTATGCGGACAACATAACTGACTCATTTAGGTTTGACCATAATGGATGCATAGTTTAAATAGAGTAAGGTTTTTATGGGATTTTAGACTGGTTCCCTTGAACGGACAACTCAAAAGGGGAAGTCGACTACACTGTTGATCGACTGGTTTTACCGTAAATATGCCTTTCTGAATTTAGGGGGTAATAATATAAGAAGAGCGCAACCACCCATTATCAGCGTTGCTATTGTATTTGTTTGGCACGAGTGGAATATGATGTTTGAGCATGATTATGCAATAATTAAAGAGCATGTTTTCACTTATTTGCATGTTTAAGAAAGCAGTAAATACAACAGTTTATAACAGTAAAGTAGCAAAGAAAAGTAAAGAAGAAAATAAGTCAGTTTTGCCTTGTAAAAGAAATTAAATGCTTAAAAGAATTTAAACAGGTAATTGCATATGAAGGGAAAGTACAAATTCACAAGTATAATCTAAAATGGTAAAAGCCTAATTATCCCCAGCAGAGTTGCCATGCTATCGCACCCCCTTTTTTTTTCCTCATCGCATCGGGAGAATCAGATTAATGACATTTTGGGTATAAGACAACTCATTCCTTTTGGAAATCATGTTTTGCATTTTTGAAGAGTCTCTACCTAATGATTTGTGGTGCATTAGGACACCTTCAAGGTTCATTTCTAAGTTTGTTTGATAACCAGAGATAGGGTAATGGCTTGAAATTATCCTAAGGGGAAGGTGTTAGGTACCCCTCAGAATCCACTAGTGTGGTTTCTGGCCAGATAGTTCTTTGTGAATTTGGTTCAATTAACATATAAACAAATAAGGCTCAAATAAGAGGGGATTTTAATAAGAAATTGTTTGAAAGAGCAATTAAAGCTAATTTTAAACAATGAGTTGCAATGTTTTTAAAAGAGAAGAGAAATAAAAGAAGGGGGTCCTAGGTTTATTTAAAATATGGACCACATTAATGCAATACCCGGTAATCTCTCCTCAGAAGAGGGGCTACACGTGGTATTAGCGCACCGTTCATATCCATATCTACCCTCTCCCACCCCATTCAAGGTACTAAATCATGGATTGGTCTCGATCACTATTGCATGCTATTACCCGCCCCATTTCTATCAATCTTGGAGGCACTGAGGACTACTAATCCTAAATGGGAGGGATATTAGGCTGACTTGAAGTTTCAAAGGTGAAAAATGTAAGGCGACATACAAAATATATAAAAGACTGCACATTCAAGGGGAAAGCACATAAACATATAAGGCTCAAGTATACCTTCTCAAACAAAATAATCCAATAGCATGATTTAAACAAACAAGTAAGGTGTGATTCTAAAAATACTTGAGGGAAGAGATCATTGTTGTTACAACAGGCTTGGTCTATTACATAACTCAGTTAGGAAGCACGAATCAGGCCTGCCTGCTGGTTGTAGCGCTTAAATAAATAATGGAAGCAAGTTCAATTTTATTATTATTACTGCCTAAGGCTTGCCTAAGTGTTTAGGGGAAACTCTTAGGGACATGCATCTATTACTGATTCTAAGTGTAGTCACAGCTTAAAACGAATAGTTTAAAATCCTATAGGCATGCTTGCTAAATCGTGTTAACAAGGAGAGATTAAGTTACCTAAGCATTGATTTAGAATAGACTGATTTTTAAATTAAACTAGTTTCAGTTTTTTGCAGATGATAGGATCCATTATTGCTGGTTTTAACTCTTATGGACATGATATCTAATGTAACGATTTTAATTTTGAACATGGTACTAATTTATAGCCGTTTAAGTCCTAGAGCATAATGTCTAAGTGGTAACAAGCGTGGAAAATTTAAAATGAAGTCCTATAGGCTGGTTATCTAGGCATGAAGTTGAACATGCAGAATTTTAAATAAATAAAGCTCTATAGGCATGGTGTCTAAGGTGCAGAATTGAACACGCAGGATGTAAAACAGTTTTATAGGCATGCTTTCTAAATAAAATTTGAATATGTAGAATTAAATATCCTATAGGCATGATTTCTAAATGCAATTTGGATATGCAGAATTAAAAGTAATCATATATGCATATTTTTACCCTTGACATGCATAATTACCCACCCTTTTTCCCTAGCCATCCCCCTGTTTATTACAAATTATTACAACCCAGAAGTACTAAATTACATCAGAAAAATACATAAAAGATACAACCAAAGGAAGCCTGATTCTTGTTACTCCTTGAGCTATGGAATAAACTGCCTTAAGATGCCATTATTTCAAAGCCTTTCTCAAACTTGAGTGTGTCAAAGTTCCCTAAGGGCATCAAAAGGACCCCGGGCAGTGCTCACACCCAAGTTGCATTAATCAGATAGAGATGAGTGCAGTGTGGAAGGGCTAGCCCTTATGTGTCCAAGTTCAGAGGGAGCTCATGGGCCCCAAGGCAAGACTCACAGAAGAGGGGCAGAACTTAAATCTAAGAAGATAGTGGAAGTGCAGGAATAGAGTTTTAAAACTGAGGGGGAAAGGAGAGAGGGAAAGGGTGGTAGGGAAACAATTACAAAGTTGATAATTTTATACAAAGGGGGTCAGGGGTTGGGAGTTCATAGTAAATAGCTTATGTACTTAAGCAAGGGTCAGCTTTGGGCATGCCTATAAGCTCACTAGAACATACAACAACTAGAGAAAACATGGAGGTTATGATCCCAGGGGGATCAAGTCTAGGTCATAGACAACGATGTTCAACGCTGCCATGATCCATAACAAACATAGATACCCAACACATTGGGGGTGAAGATTTAAGTTTCATAAGCCATGATAACTAAGTAACAGAAACATTAATGCAGAATAGAAAAGGCGGAATACAACATGCTTCATAATGGAACTTAGTTAAATACAAACAAAAATGAAAGAACCCGTAAAGAAACATGTTGTTGTTGATGCTTAAAACTTAGTTAGAACATACCAGTCAGAGAAGCAAAGTGCAGTAAAGAAAAGTAAGCAGGACTTCAAAGTCTAGCCTTGGCATTCAGCCGGCTAAACAGGCAGTAGCACAAATAGCAGTAAAGCAAGAGAGAGTTTTTGAGTGTAAGTGTGTGTTCAGAACTAAAAGTGTTCGTGTCTGAAAGAAGATAACAACAGGGTATTTATAGCTTTAGAAAATGAGTAAAAGAGAAGTAATAAGCCACAAACATGGAAACAATCACTATTTAGAATCAATTACACACATGATTGCCTTTAATTAAGGGATCACTTTCTTAACGGGCAGTGACAGATTCAAAAATAAGGAAAGAAATCAATTTATAGGTAGAATGATTATTACCATAAAAGAAGTAGTAAACTATCGAGTAAGTGATTAAGTCTAAGTACAAGAATGTATTTATTTTGGGAAAGGATTCAGAGCAAGGAAAAACAAGGAAAAGAATCAATTAAACCTAACAGACGAGTGAAATATGAATTTCACAAAAGAAAGGTTTGAAATCAGTCTAAAATGGAAGATCAATCAAGAGGGAAACTCAGCATATAAATTGAGTGCACAAACACTAGACATGCGAGGCGAAATTATGGCAAAAAGAAACAACATGCAATAATAGCACAAAGTTAGTATACAACAAACATTCGAAGCATGATCGTCACATAGGTCAAGTTCTATTGACTTAATAATAGAGAAAAAAGAGAGCGTATCAGAAACGTGCAAAAGGTTAAGTGAAAGCCCTTCTGAAGACCTCGTCGAATTTCAAAGACAGTAAGGACCTAGAATCACATAAAGAAAAGAGATGCTGAAATAAAATAACTTCAAATCAAGTCGAGCAACTTTAAACAGATGAATTGCACATGCATCTTCAGAAAATTGAGTAGACCCCAAAGAAATTAGGGGTTTGAAACCAATCGAGTTTAAAGATGATGAGCAAACAGATTACACAAATACTTAGAGACTCGACTGAACCCAAATAAAATTAGGATTTTTCAACACTATTCGAGTCTAGCGATGATGAACAAGTAAATCAAACAAATAAATAGTCCTAGGAACTCGAATAAACCCAAAAATTAGGGTTTTCAATACCAATCGAGTCTAGAGATGATAAAAAAGTAAATCAAACAAATAAATACAAATGGACTCAGAAAACTCAGAAGAAATTAGGGTTTCTATCATGCAAACTCAGAGAGGAGAACAATACGAGAAAATATAGCAGAACATGTCAAAAATTAGAGAAAGTTTTGAAATAACTTAACAAAAAAACCCTAATAAGAAAAGATAAAGAGTTTTGGAAGTAGAGTCTTAAAAGAAACTTCGAGAAAAATGCTTAGAAGTTCAAAGCAAACATAGACCCAAAGCAGATCTAAAAGAAATTGAAAGAAACCTAGAGATTAGGGTTTCAGAAGACCCCAAGTGATGAGAAAGGCCTTAAAAGCCATTGATCTAAGCAGGAGAGTCAAAGTTCTGACTCGAATGGCCATGGCTGACCGGAGAAGGATCAGAGATGACCGGAGAACAGTCATCGAGCAAAGTCTAGTCCAAACCCCTTCATGATCTTGTCATGAGACCACAGAGACGAACACGTAGAAGCCATGAGAGGCTGATACAGGTCTCCAATGACCTTGGAGGTAAATGGATTAGAGTGGAGTGGGGTGGTGGCGGCTAGGTTTTAAGGGTGGTGTAGAGAGTATTTGAGAAATGAGGGGAATTCAGAGGTAGCGAATTATGAAGAATGAAAAGGGTTTGGGGGTTCTTTGGGTTTAATTAGGAAAGGAGTAATGGTGGCTGTTGATCATTTTGATGAACGACCTGGATTGAATGGGTAAGTGGGGTAGTTTAATAAAATAGGGTTTGGGTCGGTTCAGATTTCAATTAGGTCGGGGTAATTGGCATTCGAATTGGGGTTCAAAATCAGGCTATAATTGAAATAAAATGGGACTAACATTTAAATACCCAATTTTTCTACTTGATTTATAAAATTAATAAAATAATTTCTATAAATAAATTAAAGGTACTAAAATGATTTATAGTACATAATTATCAAATTAAAAATACTGAACTTAATATTTATAGATATAAAAGCAATTAAATCTAAAAGAGACTAATATTGCAATTATATGCAATTAGCTTTAAAAAAAACTAAATAAATTTATAAAAATGTACAAAAATTATTTTAGCTATATTTTGGCATGAATTGAAAATCCAATAAATGAATTACTAAAATGATGATCTTGGAAATATTATTGGGGTTTTTATGAATAAAATATGAGAATAAATTGGTTTAAAAATCCTTAAAAATTAATAAACAATTGGACATACTAATATATGCATACATATACTATTTTGAAAGTAGTTTGCATATCAAAAATATATAGAAAAAATTGGGTATCAACAATGCTCAAGCTGAGATGAAGCGAGCCCTCGACCGAGAGAAGAGGATCAAGAAATATGTTTGTTGCGGTTCCCGAAGAGAAGTACTCAAGTAGGTTGGCTCAAGGGGTTCCTTTTTTCCAAAAGAATTGGCTCGAGCCAGGGGAATGATCGTGGCGCTTGGTTACTTCTTGCTGAAGTTGTGGAGGGTGAATTTTGACAAGCTGTACCCCTTTTAGCGCGCAGTGTAGATTTTGCCATTTTTTTGTTGCCTCATCTCTAATGTATGCAGAAGGTGCCTGTAGATGGAGAGTGCGCCATTTTTGTGCATATAATATATAAGAAGGAATTTGAAGCTTTGTCTTTTCTGTACCTTTTTCTTTGTTATCGCTTTCGACCGGGCGAGCTAGTTTTAATGTTCGGCGGGATCCTCGTAGGTCCAGAACTGATCGGACAGATCAGGGGCTCTTAAGCGTGATCTTTGACGTGAGCATGTGTCGGGGCTTCCGTGCTTGGCTTGGATATTTGGGCTTAGCCCCCGAATCGGGTTTTGACTCGAGCCTTCTTGCCCTTGAATCTTTTTGTGACCAAGCGGGTAGGCAGTATTTGATTTTCATCTTTTTCCTTTGGGCATTTTCCACTCTAACTGTTTTGGGTCCAGTCTCCGAGTCACATTGTGACTCGATATTCAATTGACCCTCAAGCTCTTTCCTGCTTGTATGGGTGGAGGACGATGGTCCTTTTATGCTCTGGGTTGAAATAACCTCGTGGTGTGGCTTAGAGAGTTAATCAGCCGACGATGGTATCATTTGAGTCGTGTCGTTAGGCATATTGCAGTTTAACTATTTTTGGGTCCAGTGTTCGAGTCGCATCGCGATTCGAGCTGTAATCGACCCTTAATCTTCTATGATTCTCTGGCTGACGAAGTGGCATTTATGTTGTGCCCTTAGGCATATTACAATTTTTTGGTCCAATATCCGAGTTGCGTTACGATTCGAGCTATAATTGGCCCTTGAATTTCCTTGAGATTCTGGCCGGCGATAGTGATATTTATGCCTTGTCCTTAGGCATATTACAATTCCCGGGTCCAGTCTCCGAGTCGCATTGCGATTTGAGCTGTAATTGACCCTTGAATTTCCTTAAGATTCTGGCCGGCGATAGTGGTTTTTATGCTGCGCCCTTAGGCATTTACAAATTTTAGGTCCAGTCTCCGAGTCGCGTTGCGATTCGAGCTGTAATCGACCCTTGAATTTTCTTGAGATTCTGGCTGGCAATAGAGGTTTTGATGCCATGCCCTTAGGCACATTACTATTTTCGGGTCCAGTCTGCAAGTCACGCTGCGATTCGTGCTGTAATCGACCCTTAAATTACCTTGAGATTTTGGCCGGCGATAGTGAAATTTATGTCATTTGGTCGTTGAGACCTTTTAGTATGTGGCCCAGAGGCTTGCATAGTTAACTACTTTGGTTCCAGTCTCCGAATCGAGTTACGATTCGAGCTCACTTTAATCCTCAAGTTGTCAATTTTTGAGCTGGTGACAATGGCTCTTACGCTGTTTGGTCGTAGAGACCTTTCAATACGAGGCCCGTAGGCTTGTTCAGCTGGCGATAATGGCTCTTATGCTATTTTTTCCAGTGGGCTTTTTTGTAGGCTTTGTTTCTGCTCGTTAAGGTCTTTTAGAGTATTTTTTCCTAACCCATGATCAATTCAAGAAGAACCTCGATTTCAAGTTATTGTCGGCAATGTTTTAAGCACCTCATAAGGTTCATAGGTCGTAGGTCGAGTAGATTGACGCTCTTGCGATTTGGACCAGATGTGGTCGGAGCTTGTTTTTGCCTATTGAGGGAAGCATGTTTTAACCGGTTCTTTCCGAAGTATGTTCGGAGTAGTGGCCTACAATTTTTAGCGACAGTCGGGTATCCCCGAGTAGCGTTATTTTGGATGTATCAGTCATTTTGACCGTAGTCATATGCATTTGGCTGTAGCCATTTTTGACCCCAAGTGATAGTTTAAGCTTCTACATCGAGGGTATTCCCTTTATGGATTCTTACAAATGCGACGTATAGCCTAAACTTTGGGATTTTCATGCCTATTGAGGTCTTACAGTTTGTCATGCCTATTGAATTCTTATAGTTTGTCATGCGTATTGAGGTCGTACAGTTTGTCATGCCTATTGAGGTCTTACAGTTTGTAGAATAGATCTGGTTACGCCGAAGCTACCCGCTAGGGGCCTTACAATTTCGTGTTTTCCAGTCGTATGGCGATTAACGACAGTCTCCGAGTCATCGAGTCTGTTTAAGATTGAAGACCGCTTCTCGTGAGCTCGGAGATGCCTTAAAGGGGCTTGATGATCCCAGAGTTCCGACCCTGGGGTCACGCGGACGCTTAATCGTTTTAAGTCTCCAAGTATCTCGGGACATATTCGGTAGAGAGGCTTTTGTCGAGAGTATGTTGTGACTTTCCCTTTTGGAGAATTAGATGTTGGAAGATATTCTCTGATCCATTGGTGCAATACATGCGTTGTTGTGTTGAATCGATCTATTTTAGGCTGAGTTTTGTTGCTTCGATGATTTTCATGTTGCCTTACTCCGACTAGGAGCCTTTTTCTTTTTTCATAAAAAGGGGGGTATTTTTTGATTGCCCGATATAATATTACATCCTTCCGCTTCGGCGGGTCTAATTATATTGATCGTTTGGCCCGATATATCATCTCCTTGTAGGAACATTTACTTGGCGCTTCCCTACCTCTTTCGAATCGGGTGGCTTTCAGGAGGAATGCCCCTCGCTGCTTGAAAGTTGGATACAAAGGTGGCTTTGAGCAATTTGTGGAGTTTCCCCTTTAGGCAGCTTCGCAGACGTTGCCTCATTAAAAACCTTTCCGGTAAAAACCCTTCTTTTTTGAAAAAAAAACTCGATCGAAGGAAAAGAGTGTAATGGGCCCGCTTTTGGGGGTCTCGAGGTCTCCTCATAATGTCAGGGTCCTGGTATCTTCGATCGAGTGCCTGCATGAGGGTTAATTTCTAATCCGAAAATAAAACAAAAGGAATGGCGGTACCTTGGGACGAGATACGGAGGTGGTGCCTTGAGGTTGACTTATTATGACGCGTTGCATCTTCTGATTGGTTTTGCAACTTTTCAGCGTCTTTTAGGGATTTTTTGCGACTTCATCAATTACGAAGCGACAGTTTCCATCATTACACCTTTTTCTTTGACGGTTGCTTCTGAGTATAAATATAGCTTTTGTCTTTGTCATTCTTATAAAAAGTTCGGAAAAGGTCCAAATATCTCCCTGGACTTTACGATAAGGTCTATATATAACCCTCTTTAAAATTTGGTCCATATCCAACCTTGCCGTTACACTATTAGCCCGGATACCTCCTTTATTTTAAACGGAGCCAAATACCCCCATGGACTTTACGATAACGTCTATATATAACCCTCATTTTTTTAACAAAATATTTTTTTTGTAAAAACATATTTGTAAAAACAGAAAATATTTTATTGAAAATAACTTCTTCAGTTTTTAAAAAATGAAAATATTTTGTTAAAACGATTATTTTTTCTGTTTTTACAAACAAAAAAAAATAGTTTTTACAAATTTGTTTTTCCTATTTTTACAAAAAAATCTTTAAAAAAACTGAAAAATAAAGAAAAAAATATTTTTCAAAGGAGAAAATAATTTGTTGAAAATATTTTATTCAGTTTTTTAAAAACAAAAATATTTTGTTAAAAACTGAAAATGTTCTAATTCCTTTATTTTTACATATTTTTTTTTTCAAATTTTACAAATATGTTTTTACAAAAAAAAAAAATTTAAAAAATGATTTTTGCGATATTCTTTTTGTAAATTGCAAAAATCATTTTTTTAACAAAATATTTTTTTTTTGTAAAAACATATTTGTAAAAATTGAAAAAATATAAAAATAGAGGAATTAGAACATTTTCAGTTTCTAACAAAATATTTTCGTTTTTTAAAAAGTGAATAATTATTTTCGCTTTTGAAAAATGTTTTTTTTCTTCATTTTTTAGTTTTTTAAAGATTTTTTTTGTAAAACTGGAAAACAAATTTGTTAAAACTATTTTTCTTTTTGTAAAAATAAAAAAAAATTTGTTTTTTAACAAAATATTTTTGTTTTTTAAAAACTGAAGAAATTATTTTCAACAAAATATTTTCAGTTTTTACAAATATGTTTTTTAAAAAAATATTTTGTTAAAAAAATGAGGGTTATATATAGACCTTATCGTAAAGTCCAGGAGGGGTATTTGGCTCCGTTTAAAACAAAGGGGGTATCCGGGCCAATAGTGTAACGGCAAGGTTGGATATAGGCCAAACTTTCAACGCAGGTTATATATAGACCTTATCGTAAAGTTCAGGGGGGGTGGTATTTGGACCTTTTCCATAAAAAGTTTCATATCTTAGAATATTCACTCTTGCTTTCTTCTTCCTCGTACTACCATGTCTTCTTCAAACCCTAATCCTCGAAGAGTCCCCACTATTGATGATCTTCCTCTTGCTCCTATTAGAAGAAGAAAAGTAGGAGGATTACGTAGTTTAGGGTCTTCATCTATACCAGGTGTTTCTTTACCTCCAGTGAGTTCTACTTCTCCTTCTAGAACTACGATTCTCTTTCCCATAGACCTTCATCTAGAAGTAAAGATTCTAATGAATCCGTTCGTGAGCTTTTAGTAGATGAAATTGTCCCAGCTGAACTATTTTTTTACATTGATAGAGAATCCATTTGGGACCAAGTTTCTTCTATGTCTTCTTTAGATCGTGCTGATATTTACCCTTCTCAAATTACCAAAGGTCTTATCTCTGTTGTTCATTGGGATTTCCATTGGAGACCTGATTTCCCTATTATAATTCCTAATGCGAACCAAAGAATTACATCTTACTTGACCGGGTTTTCTTTTGTGTATACATATCCCTTTACGCTGAATTTTAAACCCCCAATTGATCCTGTTATCATTGAGTTCTGCCATTTTTTTGACGTTTGTCTAGGACAGATTGGCCTCGTTGTGTGGAGGGTTATTGCTTGTTTAATACATTTAACAAGGTTGGCTAACTTGCCTTTTACGTTTTTTCTTTTGATTCATCTCTAATCCCCAAAGCTTTTCCGTCATGGGATTTTTACTTTAGTAGCGAGAAGTAAGAGAGTGTTAGTTAGCCTAGAGGATGATAAGGACCGTGGCTGGTATACCATGTTTGTTTCTTCCCCCACTGTTGGTTTAGTGGGCAAATAAAATGTTCCATTTCCTGAAAAGTGGAATTTTGCATGTAAGTATTTCTGTTACAAGTTTCTCTGTCTTTTCCCTTTATTTTTCCCGCTACTGTTTAACTTTTTCTTTTTTCCAGAAACCATGGGAACTGTTGATGAGATTCTCAATTTCCGTGGCTGGGTAGAAAAGTTATTGAAAGTTGCTCCAATGGAAGGTCGATCTTGGAAAAATCTTTCGCATAGGTTTGGTTGGAAGTTAAAACTCATGGTAAATACTTTACTCATCTCCTTTTCATATTTTCATTCACCTTTCCCTTAGAAAATGTTTTGACCCTTCTTTTTATCAGGATTTCCCATTCGTGGTGTAAGTGCTGATATAGTTGTGGCTTCCAGAGTTTCTTTGGAAAGATCTCAAGAGATAATTTTGAGTTCTTCATCGAAAAGGAAGGCTGATACAACCCAGGATTCTAAAGAAGAGGAGGAATAGGATGAAGGTTCCTTGATTAAAAGGTCGCAGGCCAGAAGATGCATTTTCTCAGATTATAAAGTGACTCCTCCTCATTCTGTTCCCATAACCGAAACTATTGAAGCCACCTTGGTGAGCTCTGATGATGAAGCTCCTGCGGCATCTCGTAACTCTGATGATAAGCTTTTTCCTCATGGGTTTGATAGCGAAAATTTGGATTTGGATTCCGATGAAGTAACCCTTGCCTCTTTTACCATGCCTGTCCCCGTGGCACATTCTTTGCCAGTTGTGACTGCTACTATTGTTGTTCCACCCCAAATTGTTATGAGTTCCTCTGCAGTTCCCCCTACTACCGTTCCTCGTATTGAGGTTTGTTCTTCGAATGGAAGTGGAGCGATAAAACAGATTACCATTTAGGTCCCTACCGATGGTAATCTTTTGAAAAAGTCAGGTCGGGCTGAATTATGGTTGAAACCTCTGATCGGTCCAGTTGAGAAATCCAAGCTCGAGAGTCATAGCTCTTTGACTTGGATGAATGACATAGCGCAATTATCATAAAGGTGTTTGCTTCTTTTTACACTTTATTCCATCCTTCTTTTATTAAGGTTCTTACCCCTTTCTTCTTTTTTATATCAATCTTATTGGCACAGAGATGATGAAGAGGGTTTCTCACACGGAGCAGTTAATGCATGATTATCAGATTGAAGCAGACAACTGGAAAGAACAATATGAAAGCCTTCAACTTAATATGGAAGTGTTAGAAGAAAGCAAATGCACCTTAGAGCAACAGTTGAAGGTTTTGACTTCAGAGTTAACAGTTGAGAAGGCTTCCCCAAATCAAGCTGACAAGGATAAAAATCTCCTCGGGACATCATTTTCTGAGCAACTCTCCAAATCCAGTGAAGAGATTAGAGGGTTGAAGGCATTGCTAAGTAAGAAAGAGGTTTACGCCGGTGAACTTGTGCAAACACTTACCTAGATCCAACAAGATCTTCGTGAGTCTTCTGATATGGTCAGATTTTTAGAAAGTTCACTTGCCCATCTGCAATCTTCTTATGATGCTGCTTTGGCCGAGAAAGAAAAGATTAAAGATGAGATTGACCAATAGGAGAGAGATTATGAGATTCTTGAGGACAAGACCGTTATTGAAGTGAGTTGGGCTATTTTAAACACACGCCATGATACCCTTGTGGATCCTAGCCAAGAAGGTTTTAACTTGGATACTGAGTTAGTCAAAATAAAGGAGACCATTGAAAAAACTCAGCAAGGCCAAGATTTTCAATCTCCCATGGCTGATACTCCTGAGCATGTTGAAGATGATATTGGTACGGTGAATGCCCCAACTCTTTCAAGTCAACTCGAACCTTCTACTGCTAATGATACAACTTTAGATTCTTCTTCTGCCCCTTAGTGAAAATTTATGAAGTGTAACTCACTTTTTTTTCTTGGTGCTTTTACCCCTGGTCCCATTTGAGGATTTAGTTTTTGGAAATGACAAGTCCCCATACCTTTTCGGGGCATTTTGGAAAAATGACAATTAGTTTATGACTAAGTTCATACTTAGTCGAAACTTAATATTATGAAGTTTTTGTTTAACTAATTGTCTTGAGCTTCTGTTTTGCTCTTTTTACCTTTATACTCAAGGTCTTCTTTGTTAATTCGTTAGTTTTCGTCTTACCCTTTTTGCATTTTTCTTTTCTTTTTAAAAAATGCTTTGTTAACTTCATGGATATCTGAATCAAACATGAATTTATAAAAGAGGGCCCTTTTATATTCGACACTTAATGAAGAAGACGTCTCAACTTCATAACGGTGTAAATATACGAAAAAGGAAATAGGAACACACATGTTTCTTGAAATAACTTAGATAAAGTTTTCATTTGCACTTTGTCAAGTTTAAATAACATCTTGCATGTATTTAAATATTTTCTATAATTTTTTCATAACTGTTTTCTTTACAACAAATTTGCAAAAAAGGAAATAAAATCCTAGGGTGTTTTTAAATATTGCCTTTAACCTATGCGAAAGATTTTGAAATCTATATGAAGATTTTTGACCGTCTTGTGTTATTGGCTCGTGACTTTGTTCTGAACATGATACATTTTGATGAGTAGACTTTTGGGTTTGACTTGAATTTTAATTATTTTCAGTATTCTTTACCGTATTTATACATATATCATATGTATATTAAATAGTCCCCCAAGTGTTTGAGCTTCGAAGTATGAAATCTCGAGCACTTGACTAATCCTTTCGTGCAGTCCTTTTCCTAAAAAGGAAAAACATACGGGACTCGGAGGTATGATTTTAGATGAAGACTGCTTAACCCTTTTAAATTTCTATCAAAATAGTTGTAACCCTAGACCGGGAATTATGTTCTTTCCACGTGTCTTTTCAAGTTGTAATTCATCATTTAGTGCGGGCTAGCTTTTTGCTTATTATCTAAAATCGTTAGTAAAATTTTAACAATTTAAAAACAAAAACTTAAAATGAGGGTACCTGCCCGTGGCTATTTCCTTTCCTTAGAAATAATATCTCTTCAGATGAACAACATTCCAATGTGAAGGTAGAATCTTGCCATCCATTGTTTCCAGTTTGTATGCTCCTTTTCCTGCGATACCGTGAATTTTATAAGGTCCTTCCCAAGTTGGACTTAACTTTCCTGCATTAGCTGCCCTCGTTGATTGGAAAACTTTCTTGATTATGAAGTCCCCAACCTTGAAGTATCTGAGACGAGCTTTCCGGTTATAGTATAGTTCCATAACTTGTTTTTGCACCCCCTCTCTTCAAGTAAATCCAGGTGTATTCACATTTATTCTTCATTTGATTCCCCAGTTGCTTGTATATTTCTCGTGCTTGGTTCCCCTATCTTGACTGGAATTAAGGCTTCAGCTCCATATACAAGCGAGAATGGTGTTTCCCCCGTACTTGTTTTTGCGGTTGTTCGATAAGCCCACTAGACTCCAAGTAACACCTCTGGCCAATTGCCTTTAGATTCCTCCAACTTTTTCTTCAAATTGTTGATAATGACTTTATTCGTTGATTCAGCTTGTCCATTACCCATCAGATGGTAAGGCGTTGAAGTAATCCTTTTAATTTGCCAACTATGAAAAAATTATGTGATTTGTGTGCCTATACATTGCGGGCCGTTATCACAGACGATTTCCTTTGGTACGCCGAATCGGCATATAATGTTTCACTAAATGAAACCTCTGCCCTCTTTTTCTCATACCTGTTTAAAATCTCCTACTTCTACCCACTTAGTAAAGTAATCGGTGAGTACTAGTAAAAATCTTACCTTTCCTTTGGCTTGTGGTAGTGGACCCACGATATCCATCCTCCACTTCATAAAAGGTCACAGTGCAATGACTGGATACAATAATTCAGCAGATCTATGCATGTTGTTACCGTATCTTTGGCACTTGACACATTTAGTCACAAAATTTTTCGCATCTTTTTCCATATTTGGCCAATAATAACCGGCTCTAATCATGATTTTTACTAAAGATCTTCCTCCCGCGTGATTTTGACAATGTCACTCGTGTATTTCTCTCATCACATACTCTGTTTGAGAAGGTCCGATACATCTTGCTAGGGGACCACCGAACATTTTACGATAAAGATTGCCTGCTTTAAACAATACTGAACAGTTTTTTTGCGGAGTGCTTGAGTCTTTTTCTTATCTTCAGGTAAAATTTCATACTGCAAAAAATTGACAATCTCGTTCCTCCAATCCCAAGTTAAATTATTGAAATTTACCTCGTTTTTGTCTTGATCAAGTACTGAATAAAATAAATGAATTACAGACGCATTTCATTATTTGCCAATTCTGCAGCAGATGCAAGATTAGCTAGGGCGTATGCCTCGACATTTTCCTCTCTTGGTATCTGCACGACTTTCCAGGTTTGGAATTGCCTAACTAGATCATGTGCCTTTTCCAAGTATTGTTGCATTCTTACCTCTCTGGCTGTATAAGTCCCTAGTATTTGGTTAACTACGAGCTGTGAATCGCTTTTGATTACGACTTGTTCTATGCTAAGCTCGCATGCCAGTTCTAAACCTGTAATCACAGCTTCATACTCTGCCTCATTGTTAGTAATTGGGTGAAATTTTATGGCTTGTTGTATGGTTTCTCCCGCAGGTGGTACCAAAACAATACCTAGACCTGCCTCTTTCACATTAGATAAACCATCATTAAATAAAGTCCAAGTTCTTGGATTAGACCCATTGAATACCTGTAGTTTTTTTTCTGCTTCTAGTTGTATCCCTTGGCTAAAATCTGCCACAAAATCCACTAACAACTGCAACTTTATTGCAGTTCTAGGTTGATGCGTATACTTAGCTCTATGGCCCACTTAGATAACCTAACTGATAACTCTTGTTTATGTAATATATTGCACAGGGGGTAGGCAGTTACTAAAGAGATGGGATGGCATTGTAAAAAAGGTCTTAATTTTCCTAGATGCCATAATTAATGCAAGCGCAAGTTTTTCTAGATGCGGATACCGAGTATCAACATCTAATAATAACTTGCTAACATAATATATTGGAGACTGTTTACCTTGGTCTTCACGAACTAAAACAACACTGACCGTTACTTGTGAAACCGCAAGGTAGATGAATAGTTTTTCCCCATCTTTTGGTTTCGTAAGAAATGCTGGATTTGACAAGTATACGTTAAAATTTTTAAGCGCTTATTGACATTCCTCAGACCATTCAAATTGATCTTGCTTTTTTTTGAGCTGAAAAGAACCTGAAGCATTTTTCTAATGATTTGGAAATAAATCTTCCCAAGGATGCTATTCTTCCCGTAAGTCTCTGTACTTCTTTTACTTGTAAGTGTATTAGAAATTTCCTCAATAGCTTTAATATGTGCGGGATTTACTTCAATGCCACGGTTAGAAACAAGAAATCCCAAGAAATTACCTGACGAAACTCTAAATGTACATTTCTTGGGGTTTAGCTTCATGTTAAATTTACGGAGAATCTGAAATGTATTAGACAAGTGTTGGATATGATTCCCTGCTTGTTGTGACTTGACCAGCATATCATCTATATAGACTTCCATGGTTTTCCCTAAATGTTCTTGAAACATTTGGTCACCAACCTTTGATATGTGGCTCCAGCGTTCTTGAGACCAAATAGCATTACTTTGTAACAGTAAGTCCCTCTGTCTGTTATAAATGAAGTTTTTTCCTCATCTATGGGATCCATTTTGATTTTATTATACCCTGAATAAGCATATAAAAAACTTAACAATTTATGTCCAGCAATGGCATCAATTAGTTGATCTATATGCGGTAATGGAAAAGAATCTTTAGGACAAGCTTTGTTTAGGTCAATATAACTCGCCACTTACCATTTTTTAGGTACTACAATAGTATTAGCTAACCAATTTGGGTATTTTACCTCGCAGATGGACCCAATTTTTAAAAATTTGTACCTCGTCTTGAATCACCTGATTTTTGAAAGATCCTTGCTTTCTTTTCTTTTGTTTGATAGGTGGATATGATGCATCTTCATTTAACTTGTGAGTCATTACTTCCGGCGGTATTCCTGTCATATCAGATTGGGACCAGGCAAAATAATCCACATTAGTTTTCAAAAATTTAGTCAACTTACCTTTTATTTCTTGGCTTAGGTGGGCATAAATGTAGACTTTCCTTTCAGGCCAAGGTTAGAATAATACTATAGCTTCCAATTTCTCAATCGTCGTTTTGATGTTTTTATTTTCCTTTGGTTCTTGGATAAAATAGGGCCTCGAGTCTACATCTGTTCGCCCGTGTTCAGTTGAGGCTTGTGTTGTAGCATCCTCAACTAGGTTATGTAATTGCTATATTTCTTCATTTTTTGCTCTTGAATTTGCTATGGAATTTATGCTCCTAGATGTTTGTTGATCACCACGGATTTGTCGTATTCCCCATTGTGAAGGGAATTTAATACCTTGATATAGGGTAGATGGCACAACATCCATTTCGTGAATCCATGGTCTACCGAGAATCATATTGTAAGCCATGTCCATCTCTACCACCTGAAATTTCGTGTCTTTGACAACTCTTTCTGTGAATGTGGTGAGTATTATTGCCCCTTTTGTTACGACGGCCGAGTTTTCAAAACCAGATAAGGTGTGCGCCTTGGGTATCATCTTATCTTCAACTCGTATTTCGTTTACCACTCTTAGCAAAATGATATTCACAGAGCTACCTGGATCAATCAAAACTCGTTTCACATTTGTGTCATGTACAAGTAAAGATATTACCAGTGCGTCATTGTGTGGGGTTAGTACGCCATATGCACCTGCGTCATCAAATGTAATACTT
Organism: Nicotiana glauca; assembly: GCA_026770625.1. NCBI lineage: Eukaryota > Viridiplantae > Streptophyta > Magnoliopsida > Solanales > Solanaceae > Nicotiana > Nicotiana glauca. The sequence continues at coordinate 40,659 of MU769783.1, forward strand.
TCTTCTTCCAAAACACGTCGAACTCACTTCACGTGTATGACTGTAATTTTTGAAACTTTCTTGGCTGCCGTATATGTCACGCCATTAATTTCTTCTCCTCCACTTATAACATTAACAGTCCTTTTTGGTGAAGGGGGTTTAGGGGGCTCCTACATGTTCATATATGCTTGCTTACCTTTTTCACTAAACAATTCAGTTAGATATCCTTGCTTTAATAAATGGTCAACTTCACCTTGTACCAATCTACAATTTGCTATTTTGTGACCATGATCGTTGTGAAACTCGCACCAGAAATTAGGATTTTGCCTATTCAGGTTTGATCTCATTTCCTTTAGCCATCTCACCTTATCTCCCATTCTTCTTAATACTGCTACTAACTCTGATGCGCTAACATTGAAATTGTAACCGCTAAACTTTGACGTCGAGCCTCTATCATCATCTCGCGTCTCTCGCGCGTTTTGCTTTTTTCCAAACCTTGATGATGAGCTTGATTCTTTATCTCCCGATCTATGATCCTACCTTGAGTTATCCTGCTTTGAACGCGAGTCTTTTCCTGCTGGTCCTGTGTAGGGATCATACTTAATTTTACCAGACAATTATTCAGTTTTAGCACGTCTTGAACTTACCGTCTCCTCTTTTTGAGATTGAGTGATGGTATCTTTTTCTATCCACAGCTTCGTGTTGTATCTGTTGTAAACATCATTCCAAGTTGTTTCTAGAAATTGACGTAGAGTTTCCTTGAGTTGTCTTGTGGTTTCTGAACTTTTCTCATTTAGATTATTGGTAAAAACCATAACTGACCAGTTATCAGGTATGCGTGGCAACATCATCCTTTCACGCTGGAATCTGTCTACGAATTCTCTGAGCAACTCTGAATCCCTTGCTTTATTTTGAAAATATCTTCCATTCCTTTTTCGACTTTTTAAGCTCCCGAGTGTGCTTTGATAAATGAATCTGGTTCTCCATCACGAGACTCGCTGGGAACGAGTCCAGAATGAGGGTTTTCCAAAGTATTGCTATTTGGAGTTGGTGTTGGCGATACAACAGACAAGCGGCTGGTAAAAGCCTAGAGAGCGTTGTTGACCTATTGAGCAATTAATTTGTTAAGAGCTTCATCGATAACTTGTTCATTTGCAACTCTGTCATTTTCATTTGATTCAGATCTGTTTGGAGTCGCCTCTCATGATTGTCACTGAGAATGTTGTAGCGAAGGAGGTGGGGTTATATCATCTTGTTCGTTCCGTTGATGTTGTAGATATTGGAGTGGTAAATTGTGTTGGTTATTGTCATTGATATTCGACATGGTTATTCTTGATAAAAGAATCGATTTGGAAAGAAGATGATTATTAGAGTCCGGCAACGGAACCAATTTATTTAACCAAAATAGGGATTTCGGTCAAAGCTTATTTTTAGAAGAACTTGGGTTACTGATAATCAAGTAGAAATATGAACAATTGATGTAAATAATAGCTGAATAGAAAGCAAAATGAATCAGTATATTCCAATAGTACTTCGTGTCCTTACAAATGTTCATTCTTCACCTTTTATAGCTATTTCTAAGTAATTCGTTTTTCTCTTTTCATAATGGAGTCATTATGGATAATTAATGATATTTAATGTAACGTTATAATTGGCAATCGTAACTGTTTCAATACATATTCTATAATATTTTCCGTAATTAATGCATATTAATAGCCAATAATACGTATCTATACCCCTTTTGCTATTTAGGTTCATTCTTCCGATGCCTCTTCGGAATATCAAGAGGTTCGAGCACCTATCCCTTCTGGCTTTCTTGGATCTTTGCACGTGCCTGCTAAAGCTCGTGCCTCTTCAACTATTCTTCGCCAACTGTCATTCCTTTACCAATCCACGTATCATGACATGTCACCACAATTAATTCGATACGTTAACTTGATTTCTCCCCATACAAGTATTGCTACCATTTTTGAGTTTTAAGAAAAATAATCATTTTTTTGTTGTAAATCAAGACTGAACGTGCCCTACAGATTAATTAAGTTTTATTTCCATGTATCTAAATTTCACATAAGTTTGTACTAACATTTTACGTATTTATTCTTTTATCAAACACAATTTTTGTTTATTTTTTAGTTTTATAAAATTGATCTTTTTCAAAGATATTACTCTACAATTAATAATATAAGATCACCCTTTGCACTCTTTTAGTATGTATTTTCTATTTAAGTTACATTTACCTCCTATAAATAATATCGAAAGTATGAACATCATGACCATAAATGAGTCTTAATGTGCTATATCATATGCATTATTATATATCAAAAATCAAAAGTAAAAAATAAAAAAAATTCACTGTTTAAAAATTAAGGGTTTTAACGTGAATGGACATTTGATCATTCATTATGGCTATATAAGTAATAAGAAGTTTTATTATGTGTCTCGCACAACCAACATTACTTATGTGAGACTCCTTTTTGTCTTACAAATTTGTGGACCCTTATCTTATACTTCTGAGTCCATAAAAATTTGGGTCCACAAAATTATGAGACAAAAAAAATATTTCATACAACTAGTATTAGTTATATGAGACACAAAATAAAGTTTTTCATAAGTAATGAACTGTGACGTGAGAGTTAGTGGGTCTATGGTTTGGAATCTCACGGGTCAGAGATGGGCACTTACACGGGTTAATATGGGCTGATATGTTTTTATGGGTCACTTTGGGCATAGCCCAAATCAGCCCAACCAGCAAAATGCATGTTGCCAAACCCATTAAGACTCGGGCTGGTTGGGTAAGTCAAATGGGTTTGGGCTGATTTTGCCACACCTAATAAAAATATATATTAGATATCTAATTAAGTACAAAAAAAGAGCTTTTATTTTCCTCGAGAGGAACTAAATTGTGCGTTATGAGTTCATCCATATCCATTAGTTTTGATATGAGTCCTGTAAAAAATTTGATATATATTTAAAAAATCCTCTAAAGTATAAATAATTAATTATAGAAAAATATAAATAATTAATTTTGAATGTAATAACTAACACTAATGTCTAGTGAAGTTTTTGAATGGATAGTACAAATTGCATTGACGATTTATCCTTAGCAAGGTCAAGTCATATACTCATTAATTAACTTATGTTGAAAAGCATGACGTTTCAAACAAGAAGCAAAAGGGTTCTGATTAAAGGATAAACTCGTTATCCATTTAACAAGATAAATAAAATGGAGATATATCAAGTCTTGATCATCCGACAAAAGTTATATACAATAACACATGCAAGATTTGACAATTGAACAATACATACAAGATTTTTGTATACGGGTAAATCGAGGCTAATGAGTATTCCGATTTTTCGATGGGACAAACGAAGCAAGGACGTAACTATAAGGAATCAGAATCGAAGCTAGGAGCATTTCGTATCAAGGTCCGAACAAAGTACCTTCCCTTGGAACCATTGGGACCACGCTCTCGGTTCGAGTTCCAATACCTCGAGCATCACCAAACATCCACGCACGATTAACAAAGGGCTGTGATATTCGTGCCCAACCGGGTATCACGGTGTGAATCTCAGCCCGTATCGATAACAAATAAGTGATTAGCAAAATGAAAGATTTTTACCTTTCTTAGGATTGTACTTAGGGTAAACTCCCCTACTATATAAAAGGGAATTTGATTATTCAATAGGGATAATGTAACACGCATATCAAGGCAATAAACTTGTTTTCTCTGTTTCTAAGCAGTTCAAAAGGTTCTTGTTCTTGTTCATAACTTTTCATATACATTTTCGCTACGAACCGAAGGCAGGCTACTTGTTAAGTTTATGACAGAGCCTCGACTCATTATTACTACTGGTTTGACTGATTATTCCATCTTTCATTTGCTCATATAATGTCATTAATCACTTGTATTGAATTAGTCCACATATCCTTAAAACCATATATGAATTCAGCTGTTATCCATTTTTTAAGGGTAAAAATTTTGGCATCCACCTTGGGGCTAAGGATAATAGTTGTAGTTTGATACAAATTTCCATAACACAATATATTTTACGCTTATTCTTTGAGATTTTAATTTCATATCTACCTAAGAATGTCAAACTCTCAGTCTGCTCACTTGAACGTTGACGCTGAGTCTGTCCATCATGGTAAAAACAACAAAATAGTACCTAGCAACGATGTACCCCATGCTGATCCCAACGGATTCCCAACTGCTGACCCAATTGATGCCAACTCATATAAGGCCATCGACGCCAACCTGTCAACAAACCTTGAGAATAGCATTCACGGAGGAGCACAACCAACGATTTGAGGTACGCTCGAAGGTGAAGGCAACTAGATCAATCTGCGGGTGATCTTCAAAATATTATAGGCCCAAGAAGCAATGATAGCACAGTTGCAGAATCAAAGATGCACCCCAGAAGAGTTGAGCCCGAACCATCCCGAAAAAACACCCAAAGAAATGAGCAAGTCACAGAAAGGCCGGGTAAAGCTGAGTCCGGGACCAACCCTGAGATAGTAAAAATGCTCGAAGAATTGATGAAGTGGGTGGAATCTGGGAAGAAGAAAATTGAGCCCAACGACAAAAAAGTGGAAACTTAGAATTTTAGAGTTGATCAAATCTTAGGAGCGCCCCCGATATTGAAAGGCCTGGACTCCAATAAATTTATCCAAAAGCCTTTCCCTCCAAGCTCGGCACCGAAGCCAATCCCGAAGAAGTTCCGTATGTCCTATATTCTGAAGTATAATGGGACAACGGATCCAAATGAGCATGTGACTTCCTATACATGTGCCATCAAAGGAAATGACTTCGAAGATGATGAGATCGAGTCGGTTTTGTTAAAAAAGTTCGGAGAAACCTTTTCAAAGGGAGCGATGATATTGTATCATAACTTGCCCCCAAATTCTATTGATTCGTTTGCTATGCTAGCAGATGCCTTTGTGAAAGCACATGTTGGGGCCATCAAGGTCAAAACTAGAAAAATTGGACCTTTTCAAAGTAAAGCAAAGAGATAACGAAATACTCAGGGATTTCGTATCGAGGTTTCAAATGGAACGGATGGACCTGCCTCCTATTGCAGATGATTGGTCCATTCAGGTGTTCACTCAAGGACTAAACCCACCAAGCTCCTTGGATCAATAGCAGTTAAAATAGAATTTGATAGAGTAATCGATAGTAACTTTGGCAGACGTCCATTATAGGTACCAGTCAAAAATCAGAGTAGAGGGAGATTAGCTCGGGGCCCCTTCCGGGTCCGTTTATCCTAGCAGAAGTAATGACATTTCTAAGAGATTCGTCAATCATGAACCAAGACCGAACATGGACCGATATCAATGATGTGCCGGAGAATTTTGGCACATTTCAATACTAATTGCTTAGATTTTAGCTTGTTTTAGATGCAATTATCTCCTTTACTTATGTAATTTTAATGTTTTGGCAGTACATGAGGTTTAAGGACCCAGGAGCATGGAAATAAAAGCAAAAAGTCACAAAAAGACAAGAAAAGAGCAAAATGGCATCAAAAAGGAAAAAATGCGATCGCAAAACCCACATGCGAGCCGCATAAATTACACTGAGATCGCAGATCAAAACAGAGTTCTGGGCAAAGTTCAATGGCAAGAATGCGATCATTTCTGCGATCGCATAACTTGTGTGCGAGCCGCAAAATGGACCGCAAACTAACCATGAAGGTTGCTGAATGAAGAAAACGCGATGCAAAATGCGTTCACATTTCTACAATGCGGACCACAAAACATAAATGCGGTAAAGGACTGGAAACTAGGGTTATCTTCTGCGATGGACTTCTCAAAAATGCGGACCGCATGTCTTATTTGCGATAGAAATGCAGTCGCATATCTGACCTGAAAGGGCATTTTTATCCGTTTTCTATCCCCATTTTCAGTCCACTATAAATAGATTTATGATGATTTTGTGGGCTCATCTTGTCTAGGTTTTGAGCTATATTCCAAGACTTAAATATTCCTTCACTTTTGGAATCTTTTGGGTCAAGAATCTTCACTTTGTAAGCTTTATGACATTTAATATTCTCTTGCTTTTGTATTTTAGTATGAGTAGCTAACTTTAAATACTAAGGTTGTGGACCCTATATATGTATAATGGTTGGTTGATATTTATTTACTTCTTATTCTTCATTTATTGTTGGTGGTTGCAAACATTAACAAGTGCCATTAAATTCTTGCTTTGTTTGGGAAAGTGAGTTAGAATTTGGTAGAAGTAAATATCAAAGACTCAAGGCTTTAAACCTTGTTTAATAGAATTGCTTAGGAATAAGTGGGTTTTATTTGGCATAAATTGATTGTTCTTTATTGCAACTCTTTTACATTTGGAAAAATCATAAAGAGAAAATACTACCCAACTATTGGGAACTATTGAGTAGTCATTTAGACATCATTTGCATATCAAAAGGACCTTCCATTAGAAATATATCATATAACACCGATAGCATTACACTTCATTGAAGGGGACACAACCGTGGTTTCTTTAATCCAATTATTTACATTCTCAATATTCCAACTAGTTGTTACTTCAAAACAAACTCAACTAATACTGTTTTTACTATTAATTCATACACTTGTTACCGTTAACTGAATAGAATTATGACTTTAGCTGAGCAACACACTATTCGAGTAACCTTTTCACACCTATTCCCTGTGGGATTTGACCCCAACCTTGTTGGGTTATTATATTTGACATCGACCGCCTTACACTATTTCTTAAAGTGTAATTTGAGCGTATCAAATTTTGGCGTCGTTCCCGGGGAATACGGTTTTAAAATTACTATTTAGTATGTGCTTTACTTTACGTCTTATTCTATTCCATCACACTTTGCTTGTTTTGCTTGGTGTTGATAGGAAAACATGTCTGATTATGGTGACGACGTAGAGGCCGAAATCGAAGAGAATCCCTTTGCAGACATCGAAGAGTACATTGAGGATACAAATGCTATTGTACCTCCAGCTGTTGGCGCTGCAACGTTCAAAGTGGAACATGGTTTAATCCTTATGCTCAAAGCATAGGGGTTCTTCAGAAATTCCACCGATGATGATCCAACACAACACCTTAGAAACTTCTTGGGTGTGTGTGCAATGCACAATCAAAACAATGTCTCTGATGATGCCATGAGGTTGTGATGCTTTAAGTATTCTCTGGATGGGGATGCAAGGAGATGGCTCTAGAATCTGCCACCGAAGTCTATCCATTCTTGGCCCGAACTTGTCCAGGAATTCTTATCTAAGTGGTTCCCGCAAAGTAAGAAGTATGAGCTGCGGGATAAAATCTTCTTTTTCAAGCAAACACAGGGAGAACAGTTGCATGAGGCATGGGATCATTTCAAATTATATTTGGTGAGGTCTCCAAACCATGATTTTTCGGATTTTATGTTATTGGAAAAATTCTATATGGGTTTGGATCCTATGAACCAAGCTATAGCCAAGAATGCAGCTGACAGACCCTTCATGGACAAATTATTCGCAACGGTGACACAAATCCTTGACAAGATGGCACAACACAATCAAATGTGGCATTCCGAGGATACCTAAGGTGGGATTGCATATGGGTCTCCTTCCTTGACCAACCTAATTAAGGAAAATCAAGACAGAGACCAACTGATCGCAGGGCTTGCCACAAATGTAAATGTGTTGACAAAAATGCTTACAGAAAGCCAAACAAAGAAGGTGAATGTGGTAGAAGAGGTGCAACCCATCTCCAATGAAGAGTTTGAAGAAGCAAACTACATCAACAACCCTCACGGATGGTATCAAAGACAACATTACCAGGGTCAGGGACAACAGAGCCAATGGAGACCTAACCCGTAAGGGCAAGGAAACCAACAATGGAGAAATGACCAAGGTGGCTCAAACCAAGGGAACTACAACAACAACAACTTTTCTAACCGGAGCTCAAAATCTTATGTTCCCCCAAAGGGTCAATATTCAAATCAAGGATCTTCTAGTGAATCTAAGTTGGAAGGTATGCTCGAGCGAGTGTCGCAAAATCAAGAAAAATCCGATGCTTCTATGAGGAACATGACCGAGATTGTGGGATCTCATACCGCCTCCATCCAAAAATTGGAGATGCAAATGAGAGACCTTTCTAGAGAGCAAAATCCAAAACAAAAGGGAACACTCCCTAGTGACACAATTGCAAACCTAAGGTGTAACGGGAGTGGCTAAAACTCTCACATCATAGGAATTACTACTAGTAGTGGGAAGGTGCTACACGGAAAGGGTGAACAAACGGTTGAAGCAGGAGAGTCCAAACAAAGGATTGAGGTTGAAGAGCCAAGTGTTGTCGAGATTGAAAAGATTCTGGAGGAGTTGCAAGTGCAAAAAGAGAACCAGGAAGAGGTGAAGGAAAAAGTAAAAGAGACACCAAAAACTCTTCCACCTATTCCTAGACCTCCTCCTCCTTTTCCTCAAAGACTTGTGAGAAGGGTTGATGATATCAAGCTTGAGAAGTTCTATGACATTCTAAAGAAATTATCGGTGAACATTCCATTCTTGGAAGCTTTTCAAGAAATGCCTGGGTTTGCCAAATATCTGAAGGATTTGATCACCAAAAAGAGGACTACAAAGAATGAGGTAGTAAACATGACTCACCGGGTTAGCTCTATTATTGCCACAAACAAAGTCCAAAAGAAAGAAGACCCAGGAGCCTTTACTATTCCATGCACTATCGAGGCGCGTGATTTTGCAAGAGCCCTTTGTGACAATGGGGCTAGCATTAACTTGATGTTTCTTTCCATATACAAGCAAGCGGGATTAGGGATGCCAAGGCCAACAAGCATGAGATTACAAATGCCTGATCGTTCCATTAAGCGGCCAGTAGGAATTGTTGACGATGTGATTGTAAAAGTGGGAGAGTTCCATTTGCTTGCCAATTTTGTAATTCTTGATTGTGCGATTGACAAAGAAATCCCTATCATTTTGGGGAGACCATTCCTAGCCACGGGAAGAGCACTTATGGATTCAGAGCGGAATGAAATTAAATTCTGGGTGAATGATGAAGAATTCACATTTCAAGTGAGCAAGGGTATGAAACTACCCCATGAGTATGAGAGCATTTCAGTGATAGATGTTATTGATGAGGTAGAGGACGCCGTCGAAATAAAAATGGAAGAACAATGCCTTGGTGAGGCATTGGCGGCTATTTTGGTAAACTTTGATGGTGAAGACATGGATACATGGAGTCGGTAAATGCATTGAAAGGTCTTGGATCCTATACTTATACTCCAGCAAAGCTTTCTCTTGACTTGGAGAATAGGGCCACACCTCCCGCAAAGCCATCAATCATTGAGCCACTTCCTTTGCACCTAAGGTATAAATTTCTTGGCTATAATGATACTTTACCTGTAATCGTTTTGTCTTTGTTAAATGATGTGCAGGTAAACCGATTGTTGGAAGTCTTGAAAGAGCATAGGCAAGCTACTGGATGGACAAATGCGGACATCCGTGGGATCCCTGCGGGAATTTGTGAACATAAAATCCAATTGGAGAGCGAGACAAAATGAAGTGTGGAATATCAACGTCAGTTGAACCCATCAATGCAAGAGGTAGTAAAGAAAGAAATCATCAAGTGTTCTACCCTATTGCCGATAGTTCTTAGGTGAGCCCGGTGCAATGTGTGCCGAAAAAGGAATGACGGTAATTGAAACTGATAAAAATTAACTCGTCCCAACAAGAACGGTGACGGTTGGAGGGTGTATATGGATTATCGGAAGCTCAACAGTGCCACATGCAAAGACCATTTCCCTATGCCTTTTATTGATCAAATGCTTGATCGGCTAGCGTGAAGGTCATTCTATTGCTTCCTTGACGGATATTTTGGGTACAACCAAATCAATATAGCATTAGAGGATTAAGAGAAGACGACCTTCACTTGCCTCTATGGAACTTTTGCCTTTAGCCTGATGCCATTTGGTTTGTGGAATGCTCTGGCTAGCTTTCAAAGATGCATGATGTCCATTTTCTCCGACATAGTTGAGGATTTTCTAGAGTTTTTCATGGATTACTTCTCGGTAGTAGGTGACTCTTTTCAGCATTGTCTTCATAATCTTAGACAAGTGCTTAAGAGATGTGAGGAAACCAACGTTGTGCTCAATTGGGAGAAATGCCACTTCATGGTGGAATGAAGGCATCGTATTGGGGCATAAAATTTCAAAATATGGCATAGAGGTTGACCGGGCTAAGATCGAGATTATTTCAAAGCTTTCTCCACCTACTACCGTGAAAGGTGTTCGAAGTTTCTTGGGTCATGCCGGGTTTTATAGGCGCTTCATCAAGGATTTCTCCAAGATTGCTAATCCTATGTGCAATCTCCTTGAAAAAGATGCCAAGTTTGTGTTTGATGAGAAATGCCTCAAAGCCTTTGAGGAACTGAAGCAAAGGCTCACCACGACACCTATTATTGTCACACCCGATTGGTCTCTTCCTTTCGAGCTCATGTGTAATGCCAGTGGTGTAGCCATTGGAGCAATGCTTAACCAACGTCACAACAAAGTTCTCCATCCGGTATACTATGCAAGTAAAACACTCAATGGGACACAAATGAATTACACGGTAACTGAGCAAGAGCTTCTTGCCATTGTTTATGCCTTTGAGAAGTTTTGGGCTTATTTATTGGGATCCAAGGTGGTAGTGTACACAGATCATGTGGCTCTTCGCTATCTCATGGAAAAGAAGGTTGCAAAGCCTTGATTTGTTCGATGGGTCTTGTTGTTGCAAGAATTTGACTTCGAAGTCAAGGATCGCAAGGGAACTCAAAATCAAGTGGCGTATTATTTGTCAAGGCTTTAGGAGGCAGGGAGACTAAAGGGAGATCTTGAAATCAACGATGCATTCCCGGATGAACACATATTGCACTATCTAGCACTTTTTCTCCTTGGTATGTCGATATTGCTAACTATTTGGTTAGTGACCTTATCCCGGACGGATTGGAATCCTATCAAAGAAAGAAGTTTTTGAGAGACTATCGGCAATACTATTGGGAGGAACCATTCTTGTTCCGTGTTTGTGCTGACAATATTATCAGAAGGTGTGTTCCCGAAGAAGAGGTCATGCCAATTCCCAAGGCATGCCATGATCCACTAGTTGGGGGTCATCATGGAGGAAATCGAATGGCGGCTAAGGTTCTTGAATGTGGTTACTATTGGCCTTCTATCTATCACGATGCCAATCAAATGATCAAGGCTTGTGACCAATGTCAGAGACAAGGTTCAATCTCCAAGAGGCATGAAATGCCAATACACTTTGTGATGGAGATAGAGATCTTCGATGTGTGGGGAATTGATTTCATGGTTCCCTTTGTTAGCTCTTGCGGGATGAAATACATCTTGGTAGTTGTGGACTATGTGTCCAAATGAGTTGAAGCAATTGCCTTACCAAACAATGAGGCAAGGAGTGTGACCACCTTCTTGAAGAAAAACATATTCAGTCGGTTCGGCACTCCTAGAGCCATTCTTAGTGACGGTGGATCACATTTCTGTAACAAGGCTTTCTCGGGGCTACTTGAGAAGTATGGTGTCAAGCACAAGGTGGCTACACTTATCATCCGCAATCAAGTGGTCAAGTTAAGGTTTCCAACTGGGAGATCAAGAGCATTCTAGCAAAAACGGTTAATGCAAACAGGACCGACTGGTCATGGAAGCTAGATGACGCATTATGGGCATACCGCACGGCGTATAAGACTGTTATTGGTACTTCTCCTTATCGGTTAGTATTCGGAAAAGCTTGTCATCTACCCGTGGAATTGGAATACAAGGCTATGTGGGCGTTGAAAAGGTTGAACTTGGACTGGGCTGAAACTGCAAATTTGAGGTTAACACAACTCGATGAAATGGAGGAACTCCAGTTCCATGCTTATGAAAGTGCAGTTGTGTACAAAGAACGGATGAAGTTCGTCCATGACAAGAAGATCTTGAAAAGAGAGTTCAAGTCGGGTAACTTAGTCTTGCTCTTTAACTCAAGGCTAAAATTGTTTCCGGACAAGATCAAATCAAAGTGGTCCGGTCCATTCAAAGTGGTCAATGTCTCTCCTTATGTAGCTGTGGAACTAGCATCGGAAGATGGGTCCCGTACATTCAAAGTAAATGGCCAATGCATCAAGCACTACTTGGGCACAGATGGAGAAAAACATTTGGTGGAGCAGAAGGCTCTCAAAGATGGTCCGTGCCCGACCATTGAGTGAATCCAAAGGAATACCAACTTTGTCATGCCGCGACGTTAAATCAAATGCTTCATGGGAGGTGATCCATGTATGGTAACACCCTTTTTGTTGTTTAAAATTTAAATTTTTGATAGATAGATTTACTTGAGCAATTAAAAGTGTGTGTTAGAGAGCAGGGGATTCAAAAGATCACAACACTTGGTGGGAATGCATGACAAAGGTAAGAAAAATTATGGTGTGAAGTTTACTGCAGAGATGCGATTGCATTTTAACTATGTGGATCGTATTTTGGTCGCAAACCCAAACAATGAGTTTGGATAAAATTGGTGGTTGGTGATGCAGTATGCGGACTGCATTTCACTTCTGCGACCGCATTTCTGGCTCTTCAGCATCTCACTTGAACCCACCACATAACACATATGCGGTCGCATAGTGTGTTATGTAGTGCCCTCCAAATCGCAAATCTGACAGGTAAGTGGTCGCATTCTGTCATCTCTCACTCATTCAAAACAAAATAAAAACAAATAAAAAGTTAAAAAGAAAACAAAAGAAACAAAAAAATAGAAAAGAAAGAAAAGAACATGGAAGTAAACAATGGGGGCAAACACACACAACTACTAATCGAATCGTTCAGGCGACAAAATCCCACTCCCCATCTCTATAGTGTGTACACTCAGCGTCACTAGTATGTATCCATTCCCCAATCTTCCTGTTTAAGATTCATGTTTGTGTTCTCTTTGATTTTCTTTATTCTCGTTTTGAAAAAGTGTGATTGTGTGTTGCTTTTTGTACTATTTTACCATAGCATAGTCTCTTATGGGTAGGAAATATATTTGGGGTAATGGGTAGAAGTAAATAGGACCACCACTGTTGAAGTGATGGTTTGAATCTTAAAGGCGAAGGCATTTGCGGCCCGTAAAGTCAAAATGCGGTCCGAATTTTGGCCACATAATTTAACCTTAGGTCTCCTGAGGACGATGATGAAATGCAGTGACTTTTGTGGTTGCATAATTGATATGCGGATCGCAAAGTTACCGCAAACTGAAATAGGCCACCCAGTTATGAACCTAGCCATTTGCGGCTGTTTTGCGATCGCATTCCCCACTTTGCGGTGGAGTTTGAGATCGCATTTTGTTGTGTATGTTGTGAGCAAATTAGTTCTGCAATGGTTATTCGGTCCACCTAGTGGTTATGCGATTGCATAACCTACCGCAAACTGAGACCCGTGAAGCCCAAACAAATTTGCGATGATTTTGCAGTTTGCATTGTGGTTATGCGACCACAAACACATGTCGCATCTTCATCTTTTTCTTTTGAATTCTTCTGTTTCTTCTCAATGTTGCCTATGTTGTCACTCATACTTCACCATTGTGCAGATATGGCTCCCAAGAAACATGCATCCTCTATATCTAAAAGGGCTTCCTCCAGTCGTCAGGCATCACAAGCAAAACACTCATGGACGGAAGCAAATGTGCCAAGCCCCTCCCAATCTGATGAGGAGGAGCTCAGGCCCTCATTTAATTTAGAGGATGAAGCAAGAAGGAAACACGGAGAAGACTTCTACATCCAATTTGGGGTTAAGGGGTCCAGGAAATTGTACAGAGAAGGGCTCACCAAGCGAAAAATCCTGGCCGAAAAGCAATTGAGCTTGAACGGGCTGCAATAACAATACCCCCACATCCTGGAGAACATAAAAGCATGGAAATGAGAGTGCTTCACTGAGCCACCCACTAAGTATAATGAAACCCTTGTGCGGGAATTTTATGCATCATATGGAGCCTCTAGGACTGCGCACCACAAATGCAACAGAGTTTTTATTGGCACTGTCCTTGTTCGGGAGAAGAGTGTGTTTTGCAACAGTGAATCCTTAAATGAGTGTTTTGCAACAGTGAATCCATAAATGAATTCTACTTCCCTAGCTGGAGAGCAGGCATCGCTGAGTACGATGCTAAATATGCAAATAGGGAGAATGAGCATGGGTGGATTGCTTCGGTGATCGTAAAGGGGACCCCTGCTGAATGTTATAGATTTTATTACCCTTTTTCCTCAACCCTTTAACAATTACGAGTTAACATATGATCAACAACGGAATAAAAATGCCGAAGGCGAAATTTAATAGTTTAACTTAATACAAATACGATTGCATAAAAATAATCCACCCAGAATTGGTGTTACAATCTCACAGACTATCTAAGAATACTACAAATAGTGTCTGAAGAAATAAAAATACATATCTGTCTCCGAAATAAGTAAGAACATAAGGAAATATGATAGAAGGGGACGCCAAGGCCTGCGGACGTCTACAGGACTACTTCGGGTCTCCGCTGGACTGAAGGCAGCAATCTCACTATGGTCCAAATGCTCCAGCACCGGGATCTGCACAGTGCAACATGTAGTATCAACACAACCAACCTCATATGCTGGTAAGTGTCGAGCCTAACCTCGGCGAATTAGAGATGAGGCTAGGACAAGACTACCAAATAAACATGTGCAGTTAACTCATATACATCGAATAATAATAATAGAAACTACCAGTTAAAGATGGGAAGGGCGAACATGCTATGGGGAATATTAAGTACTAAAGAATTTCAGTAGAGAAGCATAAAGAACACCATAGTTTCATATCAGCAAGAATAAGGAAAAATAGTAACAAGTGCGCGACATCACCCTTCGTGTTTTTACTCTCGTTCTCACCATAAGAATCAAGATTCATTTTTATTATTTCTTGTTGCGGCGTGAAACCCGATCCCAATCATATAATACTGTTGCGGCATGTAACCCGATCCCAATTATATAATAATGTTGCGACATGCAACCCTATCCAAATCATATAATGATGTTGCAGCGTGCAGCCCGACCCTACCTGTCCACCCTTATTACTCCTTGTTGCGGCATGCAACACGATCCAAATCATATAATGATATTACGGTGTGCAACCCTATCCCAATATACAAATCAACACCAATCACAAAAGAATCCCGGCAAGGGAACAATGGCATAATAACAATATTCCAATAGGGGAAACAATATCATAAGTAATAATATCCTGGCAAGGGAAACAATATCATAAACGATAACATTCTGGCAAGGGAAACAATATCATAAATAATAACATCCTGGCAAGGGAATAAACAATATAACTCATATCGTTTCGACAATTCACAACACAAGTCTCAACTTGAGCCAATGCTCAACAATGGTCAATTACCAAGAATACTTTCATAAGCCTTGTTCAACATTTATAATCATCATATTAAGCATGGACAATACATAATCGAGTCACAACAATCATAGTATAAGACTTACGGGCATGCTTCACACCAACGTATAGATACTTTTCACCACACCTATATGTCATACTCAACACTTAACACATAGCAAATAAGACCACAACTTCTATTCCCTCAAGCTAAGGTTAGACCAAACACTTACCTCAATGTCACGAACACAATCAAGCCTTAACTACTGCTTTACCTCTCGTTCCACTTCTAATTCGCTTGTATCTAGTCATAATGTACTTAACAATATCAATAAATGCTAAATGAACCAATTCTAATGCATGAAAATAAGTTTTCAAATGATTACCCCAAAAAGTCAAAAATCGATCCCGTGCCCGCTTGGTCAAAACTCGAAGTTCGAACCAAAATCCGATCACCCATTCACTCATGAACTCAAATATTAATTTGTTTTGAAATCAGACCTCAATCGAGGTCCAAATCTCCAAAATTTGAAAATCCTAAGTTCTACCCAAAATCTACCAATTTCCCATGAAAAACCCTTGATTTAGAAATGAAATCATGTAAAAAGATGGATTTGATTGAAAGAATGAGTTAGAAATAACTACTATTGATTTGGAGAAGAACTTTCATTTGGAAAATCGCCCAAGAGAGATTAGGGTTTGAAAGATTTGGAAAAATAAAGAAACACCCATCTAAGTTATAATTTACACAGGTGCAGTTATCACATTTGCGATGACAGATTCGCAAATGCGCCCAGGCTTTGCAAATTCGAAGGTAAGCCTGCCCTGATCTCTTCGCAATTACGAACAACTAGTCACAATTGAGATGACTGACCTCCCCTGATGACTTCGCAATTGCGAAGAGGAATATCGCGAATACGATCAAAGGCTGGACCAGACTTCCTCGCAATTGTGATGAAGTCCTTGCAATTACCAGGCCTGATAGGCTCGCAATTGCGACATCTGACCTCGGAATTGCGAGATCAGATCCTGCAACACATATCAGATGAAAAATCTGAAACTTCCTAAGTCCAATTTCTCTATGTAGCCTATCCAAAACTCACCCGAGCCCTCGGGGCTCCAAACCAATCATGCACGCACACCTAAAAATATCATACGGACTTGCTCGTGCAATAAAATCATCAAAATAACATCAACAACTATGAATTCAACCTCAAATTCATAAAATTACTCAAGAACATCAAAATTTCCATTTTCTCAACTATACATCCAATTTATAGCAAACCAATTCAGATCTTTACCAAATTTCACAGATTCAACTTAATTATTATTTTAAACTTATACAGGGCTCCGAAACCAAGATACGGGCCCGATATCATCAAGAAATTGCATCATTTCACTTGTAAAAGCCTTTATATTTACCAGAAAAATAATTTTCTTTAAAAATTCTTTTCTCGGACTTGGAACCTTGGAATTCGATTTCGGGCATACGCCCAAGTTTCATATTTTACTATGGACCCTACGGGACCGTCCGATCACGGGTCCGTGTGTGTTTACCAAGAATGTTGACCAAAGTCAACTTTAAATAATTTTTAAAGGCCAATTTCCTTATTTTACTTAGATTTTACATAAAAGCTTTCCGGAAATGCGCCCGGACTGCACGCAAATTGAGGTGAGATAAAAATAGGGTTTTAAGGCCTCGGACCACAGATTTTACTTTGAAAATGAGTGATGACCTTGTGGATCATCTCAATTGGGAACTTAAATTAATGTGGTAAATATGTTTTTACTATAGCTACGTAAAAATCACATTGGTATATGATGGTTTGTTTATTCAAATATCTAAAATCATACACTTCTTCCACAAGTAATTCCATAATTTATGACCTTACAATAATCTCAAAGTTTAGGAAGAATGATGAACACCGTTAGAGTGCTTTAGGAATGTTTTAATTAGTTTATCGCAATTATGTATATGATCGCGTGATAAAATTTTGATTTCCAAAATTAAAACCAAAATATATGTTCACGCAACTTTGGGCAAACAATCTTAATATAATAAAATGGTATTAATTGTATACACGTATGCATGATATGATTTTGGCACAATAAACAAAACGGATTCACATATGTGAGTCGTTTCAAAGATAATTATGTATTTCAATAATAAAAAGCGAATAGATAAAATATGAAAACCAATAAATCACAGTTTATCCAAAATTAACTCAAGCCAAGTTGGGGTCCATAAAGTGACCATGCTAAAATCACGGACTCGGGGAATACCTTACACCTTCTCTCCTGTTAAAAAAATTTCTTATCCGAGCTTTATTTTTTGTAGACCAATAATAATAGAGTCAAATCTTCCTTTGACTAGGGATTCAAATAAAAGGCGATTTGGAACACCCAAAAATCAATTCTAAGTGGCGACTCTGTAAATAAAATAATCCCTATTTAAGTTTGTCACTTTAATTGGAAAAACTGTTTAACCCATAATATGCATAACATACATATCTATGGGGAGTAAAAGGGGTGTGACAGCTCTGGCGACTCTGATGGGGACTTCAAGAATTCGAGCTTGTACATTGACTCTATTTGACTTTATTAATTTTTTATATATATTGATTTATTAGGGACTAATATGCTACTTGTCCACTTTTACCGCTTTGATATCGTTGAACTGTACCTAAAAATGTTTTTCGCACACACCCCCTCCGAGTCTTCCGAATAAAACCCGGGAATCGAGGATCGCGCCCCATTCTTTTTGAGATAAAGTTGGTAGGATTGGGCTCCTGGTAAAGGATTATTATTCACCCATGTTTAAGAACGGAGAGGGTCCAGTAGTTATGTCGGAGAAGTCTAGCCCTTCCCAACTCGAGTTGTTCGCTCGTTTTATGGCCAGTCTAAATACACCTCATCCTCTATAATTTTTAAAACCTAGAAGAATAAGCCACATGCCTGGTTATCCCTAGTAGGATCGTTTTGTTGCATCATGTGTATTTGATTTAGCGAAGCTCGGTGCAAGGGTCGGGTCCATATAAGATAAGTACCCTATTTGAGACCATCATGTTCACTAATGTGCTACTTGCGACACCATTTGGAATGCTTGCTTGTATTGTTGACCATCTTTAGAAAATTAATTGAGCAAAATTGAAAGAAAAAAATCGTCCCCCCCCCCAC
>MU769783.1:60260-81023 GCA_026770625.1 Nicotiana glauca
AAAAAAAAACCCCCCCCCCCCCCCCCCCCCGTTTGATACAAATAATACATTTTTACAAAAAAAAATTGAAGTAGTATGACGTGAACTGTCCGAAAATCTACCGAGTCTTACACCAAACTACGCAGGTCTGATTCTCATTGGATGTGAGATACGTAGGCAACCTTCATCAGACCCGACCCCCAATTTTCAAAAATGTAAGAAATATTTTTTTTCTTTAATTCCTTCTTTAGAAGTCTTTCTTTGAGATGTCAAATCGAAAAATCCACCAAAAAAATTCTTCACTTTTTAGAAGTCTTTCTCCCAAGATTTTAAAAAATCAAAATCCAAAAAATATTTTATTTCTTCTGATTTTTTAAAATAATTCAAAATATTTTCTTTCTTTTTTAAAAGCCTTTCTTTCGAAGATTCCAAAAAAAAAAAATAAAATCTAACAAAAAAAATTCTTTCTTCTTTAGAAGTTTTTCCTTAAACAAAAAAAACCAAAAATATTTTCCTTGCTAGGAGCTTTCTTAAAGATTATTTGTATATGAGTAGAAAATAAAAAATTTAGTTTATTTACTTTATTCTCGATCCTCCCGAACTACGCAAGATCTGATTCATGTTCTCACATGATACATAAGCAACTCATATCAGGTTCGATCAAATGATTTTGAAAAAAAGAAAGTGAAAAAAACAAGTAAAAAGGAAAAATAAAAATAAAAGAGTGTTCATTCTAACATGTTTTTTCTTTGTCATGGAAGCTAGTTAAAAGTGATCGGTTTGGTAATTTGCAATGGCAAGTCACAATCCATGATTCTTCAAAAATAAAGCAGCAACTCAACCAATAGAAGTACCACTGTTGTTGATCCATCCAAGATTATGAAAAGGCAAATAAAAATTTTGGGTTTAGAAATAAAAATGAAAAGCAAATATTGGTTGACTTTACCATATTTGAGCAATAGGACGTACCCTACTCGGGATGATTTGATGATAGAGAAACACGGGTAGTATTCCAAGTACTTTGGTGAACCAGTTGCTTTGAAATTTCCCATGCCGTCAGTACTAAAATCCAACAGCCAATATTGGTATGGTCTGGTCTGGTCAAAAAGTCAAAATTTGAGTATTGAATCAAAATCAATAAAAAGGATTAAATATTGTAGTATGCAAATTTGTGGCTAATATATTGCTTAGCAACTGAAAAGTCTCACCTTTTTTAATCACGGAGGAGTCTTGGTAGCTTATTTTATCTTTTTTCTGTTGTTTGGGTTATCCCAGGTTGTAAACCAGATTTCAATTTGTTTTTCGTGTCGTCAAATCCTTTCATCCATTATTCAATGAAATACAATTTGTCCTTTTGTGTCATTGTATGCTTAGTTCTTTCACTGCTAGTTCTAGTGACATGATATGCATACGAATTTTTTGGTCAGATCTTAAAAAACTAATTTAGTATTGAATTGGATAACTGAGAAAAAAATATTTTTGAGGATAAATTAAGAGTTGAAACACTTTAGAATTAAGCTCGAGTAAAATTTAGGTGGAACTAGAATAGTCATCCCCGTGGAGGTTAATGGTCTTTACTTTCAAATCATCGTAAAGATCGGATTTAAGGAAGAATCAGATGAAGTTTGGTGGAAAGTTTGATATTAATGGATGGAAAATATGTTTTGACCACGACACACCGAGAAAATAGACATGTTCATCAATGTTGTGCTCGCGAAATGATATTATGCTTGGCGTTCTCGAGACTGGAAGGCCCTTATTCTGCTATCTAAACATTTTATATCATTCGTTATTCCTTTTGAGCAAGTGTTATTTTCTTTAACCACCATATTTAGGAATAAAGTTTAGAGTTAAATGTTAAAAAAATAAAAAAATAAATAGAAAAAAGTTCATGCCCCCAAGATGCAACTCTTAGAAAGTTCAAGTGAAGAAAAAGAAGTAGAAAAGAACAGTTAAAGGTTCATGCCCCTATAAAATAAAAAATGGGCAACTTGTTTTGAAAAAAAAAAAATAAAGATGAAAAAAATTAGTTAGGTCAGGTTTGAACTACGTTTGACTTGATTCCTTTAAAGGATACGCAGGAATCTTTATACTAGGGTTCGGTCCAACCAAATAAAAAATAAAAATTCCCCAGTATCTGAAACATGGGCATAAGTTTTTCTTAATTTTTTTAATGAAGAGTCGATTCCAAGAGTTGTAAGTTACAACCCCGTTATCTTGAATCTATTTTGAGCCTTTATTCAACCCTATCCAAAAGCTTTCCAAATAAAGACCTCCTAATTAGTCTTTAAGAATGCCAAGTGAAGCACACAATAAGCAACAATTTTCACACGACATAGAGCAATGTCAAGTTGCTAGCACAAAATAATGAATGGGAATGAGAGAGTCTTATTGGTGAAAACCTTCATGGACATTGTAAGGAGATGATAAGTAAATATAAATACATGAGAGAGGTCGGTTGGTAAAAACCTTTAGGGGCACTGCTGGTCGAAGGTGAGATGTGATTTGATGCAAACGATTGGTGCCAAAAAGACAGCTTCAAAGACGAAAGGGAATAAAAAGAAAAAAAAGGTAGATTGGTTGGATATATTTGGCTGCTCAGTCCAAAATGCATGTCATGATCATTAGAGTTGGCTATAATGTTAAAAAAATCCCCCTCTTTCTTTATTTCTTCCCTCATTAAGCATCATTTTTAGTGAAATACTATTCCTACTCACTTCTACATCACGTCATTGTGTGCATTTGCATTATTATTTGGAGTCAGTCTTTTTTAAAACAAACCAAAAATGATTTCAAAATTTATAACCAGCTTTCTCACTGTACAAATCGAGTTCTATCCTAGCACATCAAAAATGACATACCTAGAAATTATTGAACAATAAGCTTTTGAAGTTAAACAAGATCTGAGGGTTCATGCACACAGAGGTTCCAAAGAGAAAAGTTTGTTGGTCTATTTTCTTAGAAGCCAACAAAGAATGGACCGCAAAATTGATTAACGTTTCCCCAAAAATGCAAAACAAAGGATGAGGGGCATATGAGTCATTGAAAAAGTCACGTCCGTATATGATCTCCGATAAGCTAAACAAAGTGTCTCAAAAAAACTCAAAAGGTCGCATAAGCAAGACTCACTTTATGGGAAAAGTTGATAAGCACTACACACACAAAAAGGCACACACAAACAGGTACTGGGTGCAAGACAACCAAGTTTGATTTTAAAGGGAAAATTTCCTTGCCTAGCCTTAGGGACCAGGGTCAGTGATACCATCAACACCTAGTCATGAAACAGGCGGGGGCAATGTCGGATAGCCAAGGCCTCCAGAAAGTGATATAGAGTAACCGAGCATCTCGATACATACTGACAAAATCATTTCTTCAGCAGTAGAGTGGACGTGAATTCAAACTACTCAGGACATCAAGGCTACCAACCGACCACCACTTTGCAAACTCACAATTTTTGTTTGTTTGAAGCAGGAACATAGCGATTCCTAAAGGGAGAATGTCACTAAAGGTAAGTTTCCTCAAAAATCTCTACTTTCCTTTATTTTTAGGATGCATCACTACTGTTCATACCTCTCATTTTCATAGCTTAACCTAGTTAAAACCTTTT
Organism: Nicotiana glauca; assembly: GCA_026770625.1. Taxonomy (NCBI): domain Eukaryota; kingdom Viridiplantae; phylum Streptophyta; class Magnoliopsida; order Solanales; family Solanaceae; genus Nicotiana; species Nicotiana glauca. Next base: position 63,847 of record MU769783.1, read on the forward strand.
CACCTAGGGGGATCCAACTCATATTTTTGGGTTGAAGTACTCTTTGCCAAGTTTATTTTACATAACTTAACCCAGGTAGATCCTTTCTACCTAGGGAGATCAAGCTCATGTTTCTAGGTAAAAGTACTCTTCGCGCATGCTATTTTTTATTGCTTAACCAGGTAGAACCTTTTTCTCCTACGGGGATATCACGAACCAATTCTATTTTAGGTCATGATGGCGCCCAACACCGTTGCTAGGCAACCCAACAGTGAACAATCTAGTGACTTCCCATTTTAATAAATTTTTCAAGTAAATAACTTTCCTTAATTTACAAGATTTAATGAATAACGTATTCAAAATAATTAAAACGAAAGCAGCTAAATGCAATCATAACCGTAGAAATAAACCAAAACCACTAGTCTACTAGTATGTGCCAAGACCTTGTGTCATAGTGTATGGGCTACTAGTAGGATATGCAAAAGATTTCTAATCTACTATCGGAAATGAAATAGACGTAACAATGAACAAAATAAAGACTCTGGCTACTGCAGAACAACTCAGAAGGGCAGCTCGCCGTGTAGTCTCTTCACAGGGATCAAGTATGTGCACCAGACTGATATCCAGATGCACATACCTCAGATCTTGCACATTTAAGTGTAGAAGTGTAGCTTGAGTACATAAACAACATGTACCCAGTAAGTATCCAGTCTAACCTCGAAGAAGTAGTAACGAAGGGTCGACTTTGGCACTTACTATGGGCAAACAATAAGATGTCAAAATAATAACTAAGCATAGGTTACATAAATATAACAGAGAACTCAAAAAACAGCCATAATAAGCACTTTTACCGCTAAGAATATATCTCAAATTCACTTTCCATCATTTAACAATTTATGTCTCAAGTAAAATGACGATATCAATTATAAATGGATTCCAAATATTTATCATGCGTAAAATTATGCTGAGGTCATATGTCCTGATCCAACACAATATTTAAACTATATATGCATCTATCTTCTACCGAGACGTTCGTCCCGCTGTACAAATAGAATTTTTTTAAAGAAAACACAAATTCTCATTAATAGTCAAGTGTTCCATTCACAACTTTAAGTAAGTGAATTTATTCTTTTATAATTCTTTATCAATTTCCAACATGACTTAAGCAGTTCAATTAACAAGTATGGGTGCAAACATTTCAAATATAGCATGGTATGGGTCGTAGAATACCCGGACAAACAACATAATTAGTAGTTGCGTACAGACTCTCATCACCTCATATGTATGTAGCCCCCAGAAATTTGCCCACTGCCCCAAATCCTTCTTCGTGAACACGATGTCCCTCCCTATTTGTAAAGAAGAAAACTAGAATTGGAAAATCTAGTTTCTCAGATTTAGCTCCGGGCGGTTCGAAGCACACCCGAGCCCCTCGGGACCCTATCAAACAACAAAAACAAGTATGTAATCATAATACAGTCCTGCTCGAACTCTCAAAACATGTAAAACAACAACAAAACCAAGAATCACACCACAAAACCAAATTGGATAAAACTATGAACTTCAAGTTTCTAAATCGCTCCGAACACGTCGAACATACTTAGACTACTTGGAGTGACACCAAATTTTGTGTCCAAGTATTAAATGACATTACGGACTTTCCCAGTCTCAGAATTCCATTTGGACCTCGATATCACCAAAACTTACACCAAACCAAATTTAAAGAACTTCAAAAACCTTCAAAGAATTAATTTTTACTATTAGGCGCAAAAACTCTCTTGGGTCATCCAAACCTGATCCGAACTTATGCTCAAGCACAAAATCATCATAAAAACCTATTGGAACCGTTAAATCCTAATTTCTGGGTCGTTTGCTCAAAACGTTGATGGAAGTCAGACTTAGCCTTTTTAACCAACCTTAAGGAACCAAGTGTTCCGATTTCAACCCGAACCCTTCCATATCCCGAGCTGACCATCCCCACAAGTTATAAAATAGTAAAAGCACGTACGAGAAGTCTTATTTAGGGGAACGGGGTTCTAGAAAGCAAAATAACCGGCTGGGTCATTACATTCTCCACTACTTAAACAAACATTGGTCCTCAAACGTGTTTAGACTTGTACCTGGAGTGCTGAATAAGTGTGGATATCTGCTCCACTTGTTTTCCTCGGACTCCCAGGTCGCCTCCTCGACTGTTTGGCCGCTCCACTGAACCTTTTCCGTAGAAATCCTCTTGGACCTCAACTGGCGAATCTACCTATCAACAATGGCAACTCTCTCCTCCTTATAACCCATGATCTCATCTAACTGAATCGTGTTGTAGTCCAACAGATGTGACAAGTCAACATGATACCTCCGGAGCATAGACATGTAGAAACCCAGATGAACTCCTGATAGATTGGGAGGTAGGTCAAGCTCGTAAGCAACCTCCCCAATTCGTCTCAACAACTCAAATGGGATTATAAATCTTGGGCTCCACTTCCTCTTCTTCCCGAATCTCATAATCCCCTTCATCGGTGAGACTTTCAAAAGAAACTTCTCGCCCATGATAAATGATAAATCACACACCTTCTAATTCGCTTAACTCTTCTATCTAGACTGTGGTGTACGAAGTCTCTACTGAATCAACTTTACCTTTTCCAGGGCATCCTTCACCAAATCAATACCATATAACTTAGCCTCGCTGAACTCAACCACCCCATGAGAGAACGACATCATCGACCATATAAAGCCTCAAATAGAGCCATCTCGATTTTGGACTAATAACTGTTGTTGTAAAAAAACTATGCCAACAGTAAGAATTGATCTCACTACCCTCTAAAGTTAATTACACATGCTCTGAGCATGTCTTCCAAGATCTGAACCGTCCAGTCAAAATGGCCGTCGATCTGTGGATGAAATGCAATGTTGAGCTCTATACGGGTCCCCAACTCACTTTGTACGGCTATCCAGAAATGCAAAGTAAACTGAGGGCCTCTATCTGATATGATAGAAACAGACACTCCATGCAACCGAACTATCTCCTAAATATAAATCTAGGCCAACCTCTCTAAAGTTTACGTAGTCACAATTGGAATAAAGTGTGCCGACTTGGTCAATCTATCAACAGTGACCAAAACTACATAAAGCTTCTATAAGTTCTGCGACAATCCAACTACAAAGTCCATAGTAGTGTGCTCCCGTTTTCGCTCCGGTATAGTCCACTGGTGGAGTAGGCCACCTGGCCTCTAGTGCTCGTACTTAACCTGCTGATAATTTAGTCATCTAGCTACATACTCAACTATGTCTTTCTTCATCCGCCGCCACCTATAATGCTATTTTAGGTCGCGATACATCTTTTTAGCACATGGATGAATGTAATACCGAGAACTATGTGCCTTCTCTAGAATCTTCTCCCTTAAGACGTTGATATTGGGAACACGTAGATGACCCTGGAGTCACAGAACACCATCCTCGTCGATAGAAACCTCCTTGGCACCACCCTATAGTGTCGTCTGTCTGAGAATCATCAAATGCGGATCATCAAACTGTCGAGCCTTGATCTTTTCTAATAGAGAAGACTGGGTAACAACGCATGCAAGAACTCGGCTGGGCTCTAAAATGTCCAACCTCACAAGTCTGTTAGCCAAGGACTAAATGTCCAAAGCTAGTGGCCTCTCCTCTATTGAAATGAATGCCAATATACCCATACTCTCTACATTTCTTCTCAAAGCATCCACAATTACATTTGCCTTGCCCGGATGGTAAAGAATGGTGATGTCATAATCCTTCAGTAACTCAAGCCATCTGTGCTGCCTCAAATTAAGATTCCTTTTCTTGAACAAATGCTGCAAGCTGCGATGATCAGTGTAAACCTCACAGGATAACCCATAAATATAATGACTCCATATCTTAAGAGCATGAACAATCGTGCTAACTCTAGGTCGTACACAGGGTAATTCTTCTCATGGATATTCAGCTGACGTAAAGCATATGTAATAACATATCCCTCCTTCATCAATATACATCCCTAATCGATGCGTGAAATATCGCAATACACAGTATACATCCCCAAACTAGAAGACAATAATAGAATCAGTGAAAGCTCACCTCACAATCATTGGACCAACGGAATGAAAGACCCTTCTGGCTTAATCTAGTCAAAGGTGCTGCAATGGATGAGAAGCCCTCTACAAGCTGACTGTAATGACCCGACTAGTCGTTTTGCCTTTTAGAACCCCATTCCCTTAAATAAAACTTCCCTCACTTCCTTTAGCTAGTTTATGACTTGCGGGGACGGTTGGTTCGGGAGTTGGAAGAGTTTTGAGTAAAATATGTCCCTTTGTTTCTTTAAGAATCTCTTAAAAGACCAAGTTTGACCTCGGTCAGCTTCTTGGGAAAATAGACCCAGATTCGTGATGTGACGGTCCTGAAGGGTCCGTGGGAAAATATGGGACCTGGGCTTATGTCCAAAATTGAATTCCGAGGTCCCTAGCCTAAGTAATGATTTTTTATTAGAAATTGTTAAATCAAAGTTTTAAAAAATTAAAGAAACTTAGAAGTATTTAATTTCCTAGTTATCGGGCTCGTATTTTGGTTTCAATGCTTGGTACAGGTCTGTAATATCGTTTAAGACTTGCCCGTAAAATTTGGTGTCAATCTGAGTGGTTTAAGGGCATTTTGACCCATTAGAGGAGAATTAAGAACTTGAAGTTCATTAGTTTGAGTCATTTGGGTTTAGGGGGTGAATCCTAGATTTAGCATTGTTTCGGGTGTCCCAAGGGTTCGAGTAGGTCCGTCCCGTGATTTCAGACTTGTCGATATATTCGGGCAGGGCTTGAGAGCCGAGAGCGTCAAACGGGCAAGGATTGAGTGAAGTAGGAAAAATTGCTAAGGGGCTGAAGTTGCTACTTTTGACATAACCGCATCTGCGATTCTTGGGTCGCAGATGTGGGATCGCAGGTGCGGCCAGAACTCCGCAGAATTGGCCAGGGCAATCAAGGCCAAGACCGCAGAAGCGGCTCCCCAGCCGCAGATGCGGCTCTGCAGAAGCGGCTCCTCTGCCGCAGATGCGGGCCTCAGACCGCAAAAGCAGTTCTTGCCCTTTTGGCCAATTTCGTAGATGCAGCCCTTTTTCGCCAGTGCGGTACCGCAGATGCGGAAATCACTGGGCAGTGATCTTAATTTAATTCGAGCTCAAAGACCATTTTATTTCATTCCTCTCTACACTTGGGCGATTTGGGAGCTTCCAAAGAGGGGATTTCAACATAGCACTTCAAGGTAAGTTAATTCCACTCATTATTAGTTTAAATACACGTATATTAGGTAGATTAAACACTAAAAACTAAGTGAAATCAAAGGGTTAGAGCTAGACTTAGGGTTTTAATAAAACTAGGATTGGACCACGAAATTTGTTGTGAAATGAACTAGAAATCATGTATTATTGATCCTTAGGTTGTAGAGAACAACTTTCTTCGAAAAAGCTCGGAATCCAGGCACGTGGGCCCGGGGTCGAAACTTAGGAAACTTGTGAAAAGGTTGGGAAATTGTTTAAATTGTTAGAATTTGACCTTGTAAGCCTATATTGACTAGTTCTTACTTCCTTTAACTAGTTTGTGATCGTTCGGCTCCGAATTGAGGGCTTGGGCTTGTTCTTGATATTGGAAGTGCTCTTTGGAGCAAGATGAGTCTCCTTTCTAACCTTGTAAGAGGGAATTGTCCCTTTAGGAATAATAATTGAGCAATTGTTGCTAGATGCGGGGGCTACGTATGCACTAGGTGACGAAAATTCGTACGTAGCTACTATTATGCTAATTGTTCGAGTAGTTTAGGAACCACACCATGCTTTATTTATTGAAATCCCTATATTATCTTGTTAATATGATCACCTAGGAGATGCTAGAGACTTGAAAGGGAATAAGAACGGACTTGTATACTTGTTGAACTCTTGCATGTCATTATTGACTATTAATGTGCCTTTGTGTGTATAATTGATATTGCTTGTTATTTGCGGATCGGGCCGATCGCCTCGGTATGAATAGATGCATCTATAGGCACGCCGTCGACCCTCGGCAAGTGCACAATTTATTTCTGTTGGATCGAGCCGTCGCCTCGGCATATTGTGCGCATGATATCTATATGGAACTTATACTTGCCTTGTTTGCTAACCTTCCAAAAATTAAATAGCTAATTGGAAATATAGTGGAGAGTAGGACTTATATGCCTTGTTATAAGTTGTTGCTTATTAGTGATTTTCATGCTTAGTATAATACTTTGATATATTATTCAACCCTAGTGAGTATCAAGTCGACCTCTCGTCTCTACTTCTTCGAGATTAGACGAGATACTTACTGGGTACATATTTTTTATGTACTCATACTGTGCTTTTTTCCTTAATAATACATGATCCGATGCCGATACATCTGGTTACCAGTTCGGTGCGTGCCCTTGAGCTTGTGGAAGAGACTTCCATGATGAACTGCTTTCTTCCTAAGTCGCTCAGCAGTTGCTGTCTTTCCTTATCTCAGACAGTAGGATAGAGATGTCTTTTGTATATTCTACTAGATGCCCATACTTGTGACACTAGGTTCTGGCGCACACTTTAGTAGACTATTGTTTTGGGGCTATAAACTTATGTTATTTACGGTATATCGCACTTCTGGCTTAAATCCAAATTAAGTATCTATTTCGCTCATTTTTGATTAAAAGCAACATAAAAATTTAGTAATATTTTCGCGTTGGCTTACCAGGAAACGGTGTTAGGCGCCCTCATGACCTATTGTGGAAATGGGTCATAACAATATGGTATCAGAGCACTAGGTGCACGTAGGTCTCACGAGTTATGAGAAAACTTGATAGAGTCTTGTTGATCGATACAGAGATGTCTGTATTTATCTTCAAGAGGCTATAGGGTATTAGGAAAGACTACACTTTATTCATTTCCTGTCGTGCAGTGGTTAGTGTACTAAATTTCCATCTTTTATTCTCTCACAGATGGTGAGAACTCGCACCACTGACGTTTCAGACCCGGAAGGAGCTGCTCCCCCTGTTGGTAGAGGTTGAGGTAGAGGCCGGGGGAGGGCACCGGCCCATGGTAGGGGACGAGGGCATCCTAGAGCCGTTCTAGTAGAACCACCAGTGCATCCTGCAAGGGATCCTATTAATGAGGAGCAGGGCGAGGTGCCCGCAGCTGAGCCTACCCCAGCAGATTTCATGACAGCATTGGGATTTCAGGAAGTCATGGGCCGCATGCTATGGTTCATGGACACTATGACTCAGGTTGGTTTATTTCCAGCAGATCCAGCTACTTCAGGGGAGGAGGGGGAGCCCAGATCCCTACTACTCAAGCTCCAGGTCATGCAACTGCAATATATCTTACTCCGGGTGCACTACCCGCAGATTGGGATCAACCAGTTGCTGTAGTGGCACCCCAGCCCAGGCCAGCTGTGGATGGTGATCCACAGAGGTTATTGGATAGATGGACTAGGATTTACCCTCCAGTATTCGGGGGTGAGTGTCATAAGGATGCCCAGGACTTCATTGACAGGTGCAGGGACAGATTGCGCAACATGAGGATTTTGGAGTCGCATGGAGTTGTCTTCACTACTTTTTAGGTCGAGGGCAGGGCCCGTAGATGGTGGCAGTCTTATGTTCTTGGCAAGCCAGTGGGTTATCCTCCCATCACTTAGGGTTAGTTCATACAGTAGTTCTTGGATAGGTACATTCTACCCTCTGAGAGGGAGGAGTTGCGGTATCAATTTGAGCATCTCGAGCAGGGTCAGATGTTTGTGACCAACTATGAGGTGATGTTTTTTGAGTTGTCCCGCCATGCACTTATGATTCTTCCTACAGATGTAGAGAGAGTGTGGAGATTTGTCGCATGATTGCAGCCCGATGTTCAATTTGGTATGGCCTGAGAGGTGGAGATGGGTACAGAGTATCAGCTAGTGGTCGAGATTGCTCGCCGAATTGAGGGATATTGCCAGAGGGGTAGAGAGCAGATACAACAGGATAAGAGAGCTAGGTTTTCCGGAGAGTTCAGAGGTGCCCCAACTAGGGGTAGAGGTCAGTTTGGGAGGGGTCAACCTAGTAGTCCACCAGTTTCAGCACTACCTCCTACCCGGGGGCTCCAGCGCGCCCCTATTTTAGTGCTACGCCAGAGAATTCCTATGCCCCGCCAGCTATTCAGGGTTCCTCCAGTGGGTATTCAGGTCCCCAGGGTTCTTCTGATTCTTATTTCATTGCCATTATGGAGAGTTCATGTCGTCCACCAGCTATCCACGCTTTTTCCAGCGGGTCTACGAGTTATCAGGGTCAGCCATCAGGGTAGTAGGTAGCTGCCCCGTGCAGTTATTTTGAGTGCGAAGATCCCAGTCACATGAGGAGATACTGCCCCAGAATTTGAGGTAAGGCAGTGCAGTAGGGTCAGCAACCCATGATTTCAGCACCAGTTGCCCAACCACCTAGAGGTGGAGGGCAGGCGAGTAGAGGCCGTCCTAGAGGTGGAATTCAGGTAGGGAGAGGTCAGCCAGCTACTGCTCAGTCAGGTGGAGGCCAGACAACCGGTGCTCCAGCTAGATTCTATGCCCTTCTGGCCAGGCCAGATGCATTGGCCTTAGATGATGTCATCACATGTATTATTTCCATCGGTGGTAGGGATGCTTTGATATTATTTGATCCAGGGTCTACTTATTCATATGTATCATCTCTGCTTGCTCGTTTCCTGGTTATTTCTCCTGAGCCTTTGGGCACTCCTGTTCATGTGTCCACTCCTATGGGTAATTATGTGGTTATGGATCGGATCTACCGGTCCTGTGTGATCACTTTTTTATGGTTTCGAAACTAGAGCAGATCTTCTGTTGCTTGATATGATTGATTTTAAGGTCATCCTGGGCATTGATTGGTTATCTCCATATCACGCCGTCCTAGATTACCATGCCAAGACTGTTTCACTAGCGATGCCAGGGTTGCCGAGATTGGAGTGGAAGGGTTCCACAGTTGATACGCCTAGTAGGGTAATTTCTTTCTTGAAGGCTCAGCACATGGTCGAGAAAGGGTGTTTGACTTATTTAGCTTATGTTCGAGACACCACTGCAGAGACTCCAACGATTGATTCAGTCCTAGTAGTTCGTGTCATGACCCATTTTACCATAATAGGTCATGATGGCGCCTAACACCATTGTCAGGTCAGTCGATGCGGAAATGTGATTAAGTTCTCATTTTACCTTAGCCGATAAACAATTATACTGGATATTCGAACATAAAAGGTAAGACCAATAAGGATCATGAAGTGCTACAATAGCAATACAACCCCAAAATAAATGTCTACTACTGTGTGTGCCAGAACCTGGTGTCACAAGCTACGGGCGACAAGTAGAATGTACACAAAAGAATAATACACTATCCTACTGTCTGAATCAGGATAGACAGAAACAAAAGTACAAGAAAGGACTTCTTTGGCTGCGGATCCGCATGAGAGAGAAGCAGCTCACCGTAGAAGTCCCCAAGCGTGCTCACTGCTGCGTAGCAGGAAAATGCCCAGATCCACCTGCCTCAAAGCATGTACATTTAAGTGCAGAAGCGTAGCATGAGTACATAAACCATATGTACTCAGTAAGTATCCCGTCTAATCTAGAAGAAGTAGAGACGAGAGGTCGACTTGATACTTACTAAGGTCAAGATAATATAATATAATAAGGTGATATGTACAACAAGAAGGATTTCTAATAACACTAGTTTAATAAAAAAGCCATATTCATGTTCTTGTCACAATTAAATTGCCTGTTTCTCTGTGATCATGTCATAACTAAATGCAAGAATATAAATCATGCACGAACATGCCGAGGTCGACGGCCCGCTCCAACAGAAAATAAATTGTGCACTGCCGAGGGTCGAGCGGCACGAACCATAGATGCATTTATTATCACCGATGCGATCGGCCCGATCCATAATCATCAAGAAAAGTACATAAGGCTCAATTATATACAAGGGAATTCCTACCAAGGCTCAACAACTCATACGTTCACTTTTCATTCCCTCAAGTCTCTAGCAAGTCAAAATGATCATATTGGCAATTTAAAATAAGAGATATTCCCCAATTAGACATGACATGGGTCCTAAACTACCTGAACAATTATCATATAGTAGCTACGCATGGACTCTCGTCACCTAGTACGTACGTAGCCCGCGCATTTAGGAACAATTACTCATTTACAATCCTATGGGAACAATTCCCTCTTACAAGGTTAGAAAGGAGACTCACCTCGCTCCAAAGTGCACTCCCAATGTCCAAGAATAAGCCCAAGTCCTTAATTCAAAGTCGGACAATCCCAAACTAATCAAACAAAGTAGAACTAGTGAATAAATGCTTACAAGGTTAAAATCTAGCTATTTAAGCAATTCCCCAACCATTAACACAAGTTTCCTAAATTCCGACCCCGGGCCCACGTGCACGAATTCCAAGATTTTTTCGAAGGAAGTTGTCCCCTATCACCTAAGGATCACAAATATATGATTTCTAGTTCATTACATGGCAAATTATGTGATAAAACCTTAGTTTTCATTAAACCCTAGGTCTAGCTCAAATCCCTTGATTTTACCAAATTTTTAGTGTTAAATCTACCCAATATTTATGTATTTGAACTAAAAGTGAGTGGGAATTACTTACCTTGCAGTGATATGTGGAGACTCTCTCTTTGAAAACCCCAAAATCGCCCAAGTGTTGAGAGAAATGTGTTAAAAATGGAGTTGAGTCCGTATTAAATGAGCTACCGCTCCCCAGCGATCTGCGGTCTAGGGCCGCATAAGCGAGACCGCTTATGCGGTTACTAGTCTGCTTCTGCGGCTTTTAGCAATAAGGGACTGGACCGCTCCTGCGGTCTGGGGCCACATAAGCGAGATCGCTTATGCGGTTACTAGGCCGCTTCTGCAGCTTTTGGCAAGTTGGGCTCGACCGCTTTTGCGGTCCGACATCCGCTTAAGCGGAACCGCCTCTCCGGTTAAATGACCGCTTATGCGGTTTACCTGGTCCGGCCCCCTTTTCTCTTCTGCGACTCAATAGCCGCATCTGCGGTCCCGCTTCTGCGGTCCAAGAACCGCAGATGCGGTTATGAAAAAAGCAGCAAACTCAGTCTTTTTTCTATGTTTCCACCTCACTCGAACCTCGACCATTTGACGCTCGGGGCTCCTGAGCCCCGCCTGAACATACCGACAAGTCTGAAATCATGAGGCGGACCTAATCAAACTCTCGAAACACTCGAAACAATGTAAAATTGAGGAATCACACCCCAAACCCCAATATCTCAAATCATTGAAGTTCAAGTTCTAAACTTTCCTCCAACGGGTCAAAAATGCCCTTAAACTACTCGGATCGACACCTAATTTTACGGGTAGGTATTAACTGATATTTTGGACTTGTATCAAGTTTCGAAATCAAAATCCGAACCCGATACCTATGAAAAAAATGATTTCTTAGTTTATTTAATTCTTTGAAACTTAAACTTAACAATTTTACATAAAAATTTATTACTCGGGCTAGTGACCTCGGAATCTGATTCGGGGCATACGCCCAGGTCCCATATTTTCCCGCAGACCCTCAAAAATAGTCAAATCATGATTCCGGGTCTGTTTCCCCAAAATATTGACTAAATTATTATAGGGAACAGGGTTCGAGAATGCAAAACGACCAGTCGGGTCGTTACATCCTCCACCTCTTAAACAAACGTTCGTCCTCGAACGGACATAGAAAGATACCTGGACTGCTAAATAAGTGGGGATATCGGCTCCGCATGTCCTCCTCGGACTCCCAGGTCGCCTCCTCGACCGGTTGGCCCCTCCACTGGACTCTTATCGCAGAAATCCTCTTGGACCTCAACTGGCGGTCCTGTCTATCAACAATGGAAACTGGCTCCTCCTCGTAGCTCAAGCTCTCATCTAACCGAATGGTACTAAAATCCAACACATGCGAATAGTCGGCATGATACTTCCGGAGCATCGACATATGGAAGACTGGATGAACTCATGATAAACTGGGAGGTAAAGAAAACTCATAGGAGACCTCCCCAACTCGCCTCAACACCTCAAAGGGGCCAAAAAACCTTGGGATCAACTTGCCCTTCTTTCCGAATCTCATAATGCCCTTCATGGGCGAAACCTTCAAGAGAACCTTCTTGCAACCGTAAATGATACATCACGCGCCATCTGATCTGCGTAACTCTTCTGCCTGGACTGAGCTGTGTAGAGTCTCTCCTGAATCAGCTTTACCTTATCCAAGGCATCCTGAACCAAGTCTGTACCAAGCAGCCTAGCCTTACCAGGCTCAAACTACCCAATCGGAGAACGACAATGCCGACCATATAATGCCTCATACGGGGCCATCTCTATGCTGGACTGATAGCTGTTATTATATGCAAACTCCGCCAAGGGTAAGAACTGATCCCACTGCCCTCCAAAGTCAATCACGCATGCTCTAAGCATATCCTCTAAAATCTGAACTGTCCGCTCTGACTGCCCGTCAGTTTGAGGATGGAATGCCGTGCTAAGCTCTACGCGGGTCCCCAATTCACTTTGAACAGATCTCCAGAAATAGGAAGTGAACTGAGGGCCTCTATCTGATATGATGGAGACCGGCACACCGTGCAACCTCACTATCTCCCACATGTAAATCTGAGCATACCTCTCTGCCGTATAAGTAGTCGCCACTGGAATGAAATGGGCGGACTTGGTCAATCTATCTACAATAACCCACACTGAATCAACCTTTCGCTGAGTCCGCGGCAACCCAACCACGAAATCCATAGTGATGCGCTCCCACTTCCATTCTGGAATGGGCATCCGCTGAAATAGGCCACCTGGCCTCTGGTGCTCATGCTTGACCTGATGGCAATTCAAACATTTAGCAGCATACTCCACATTATCCTTCTTCATCCTCCGCCACCAGTAATGCTGCCTCAAGTCATGATACATCTTCGTGGCACCTGGATGAATGGAGTACCTCGAACTATGGGCCTCCTCTACAACTCTCTCTCTCTCTCTCTCAAGACATCAATATTAGGAACACATACACGGCCCTGAAGCCGTAACACACCATCCTCGCCAATAGAAATCTCCTTGGCACCTCCCTGAAGTACCGTCTCTCTAAGAACTACCAAATGTGGATCATCGAGCTATCGGGCCTTAATCTCCCCCAGCAATGAAGACTAAGCAACCATACATTCTAGGACCCGACTGGGCTCTGAAATATCAAATCTCACAAGTCTGCTGGCTAAAGAATGAACGTCCAAAGCTAATGGTCTCATCTCAGCAGGAATAAATGCCAAGCTACCCATACTCTCCGCCTTCCTACTCAAGGCATCCGCAACCACATTTGCCTTGCCTAGATGATAAAGAATGGTAATGTCATAGTCCTTTAGTAGCTCAAGCCACCTGTGCTGCCTCAAATTAAGATCTCTCTGCTTGAACAAATGCTACAGGCTGTGATGGTCTGTATAAACCTCACATGACACTCCATATAAATAATGCCTCCATATCTTAAGAGCATGAATAATCGCCGCCAAATCTAGATCGTGCACAGGGTAATTTTTCTCATGAACCTTCAGCTGACGTGAAGCATATGCAATAACTCGCCCCTTCTGCATAAATACACATCCCAAGACAACATAAGAAGCGTCACAATACACAGTATACATCCCCAAACCGAAAGGCAATACGAGAACTGGTGTCGTGGTCAAAGCCATCTTGAGCTTATGGAAGCTTTCCTCACAATCGTTAGACCAACAGAACGGGGCACCCTTTTGGGTCATTCTAGTAAGAGGTGATGCAATAGATGAAAATCCCTGCATAAATCGCTGGTAAAAGCCTGCTAACCTTAAGAAGCTCCTGATCTCGGTCACTGAGGCAGGATGTGGCCAACTCTAAACTGCCTCAATCTTCTTGGGATCCACCTTAATACCCTCTCCTGACACTATATGCCCCAATAATGCTACTGACTCTAGCCAAAACTAACACTTGGAGAACTTAGCATAAAGCTTCTGCTCTCGCAAGGTCTGAAGCACCACTCTCAAATGCTTCTCGTGCTCCCCCAGGCTACGCGAGTATATCAAGATGTCGTCAATGAAGACGATAACAAATGAGTCAATATAAGGTCTGAACACCCTGTTCATCAAGTCCATAAATGCCGCTGGAGCATTAGTCAAGCCAAATGACATCACTAGGAACTCATAGTGGCCATATCTAGACCTGAATGCGGTCTTTGGAACATCTGAATCCCGAATCTTCAGCTGATAATACCTTGACCTCAAGTCAATCTTAGAGAACACCCTAGCACCCTACAGCTGGTCAAACAAATCATCAATACAGGGCAATGGATACTTGTTCTTGATGGTGACTTTGTTCAACTGGCGGTAATCGATGCACATCCGCATAGTCCCATCCTTCTTCTTCACGAATAGCACTGGTGCACCCCAAAGCGATACAATGGGCCTAACAAACCCCTTTGCTAGCAACTCCTCCAACTACTCCTTCAACTCATTCATCTCCCTAGGAGACATAAGGTACGGCGAGATAGATATAGGCTGAGTGCCTGAAGCCAAATCAATACAGAAATTAACATCACGATCCGGAGGCATGCCAGGAAGATCAGAAGGAAAAACATCAGCGAACTCTCAGACTACTAGCACTGAATCCATCATCGAAGACTCTGCGGCGGTGTCTCGAACATAAGCTAAGTAGGTCAAACACCCCTTCTCAACCATGCATTGAGCCTTTAGGAAGGAAATGACCCTGCTAGGTGTATCCACAGTGGAACCCCTCCACTCCAATCTCGACAACCCTGGCATCGCTAGAGAAACCGTCTTGGCATGGCAATCTAGAATGGCGTGATATGAAGATAACCAATCCATGCCCAGAATAACCTCAAAATTGATCATATCGAGCAACAAGAGGTCTGCTCTAGTCTCAAGACCACAGAAAGTAACCACGCAAGACTGGTAGACCCGGTTCACAACCGCAGAATCACCCACAGGAGTGGACATATGAACAGGAACACCCAAGGGCTCAGGAGAAATGGCCAGAAAATGAGCGTACAAAGATGATACATATGAATAAGTAGACCCTGGATCATACAATACCGATACACCTCCAGCGCTGACGAAAATAATACCTGTGATGACAGCATCTGAGGCCAATGCATCTGGCCTGGTTGGGAGGGCATAGAACCTAGCTGGAGCACCGGCTGCCTGGCCTCCAGCTGACTGAGTGGTAACTGGCTGACCTCTCCCTATCTGGCCTCTACCCCTGGAATGACCTCTACCAGTCTGCTCTCCACCTCTAGGCGGCTGGACCACTGGTACTGGAGTCAGGGCTACTGCCCCTGCTGTACTGCCTTGCCCCCTAAGCCTAGGGCAGTATCTCCTCATGTGTCCTGCATCCCCGCACTCAAAACAACATGGTGCGGCAACCTGCTATCCGGATAGCTGACCTTGAATACTAGAAGGCCCACTAGAAGAAGCCTGAGTAGCCGATGAGCGGTATGAACTCTCCAGCATAGCACTGAAATAAGGACCGGAAGACTCCGGAGGACCTGAATACCCATTGGATGAACCCTGAATAGCTGGTGGGCGGTCAGAACTCTCTGGCATGGCGCTAAAATAGGAGCGCGCTAGAGCACCCCGAGCCGGTGGTGCTGGAGCTGGGGCCTACTAGGCTGACCCTTCCCAAAGTGACCTCTGCCCCTGGCTGAGGCACCTCTGAACTCTCCTGAGAATCTAGCCCTCTTGCCCTGCTGCATCTGCTCTATACCCCTCAAATGGTGGCCCTCAATCCGATGGGCAATCTCAAGTACTAGCTGATATCCAGTGCCCATCTCTACCTCACAAGCCATACCCGACCGGATAGTGGGATGTAACCCTGCAATAAACCTTCGTACTCTCTCTGCCTCTGTGGGAAGTATCACGAGTGAATGGCGAGACAACTCAGAGAACCTCGCCTCATAGTCGGTCACTGACATATGACCCTGCTCCAGATACTCAAACTGATGACGTAGATCTTCCCTCTCGGAGGGTGGAATGTACCGATCAAGGAACAATTGAGTGAACTGACCCCAAGTGAGGGGAGGAGCGCCTGCTGGCCTGCTAAGCAAGTAAGACTACCACCATCTACGGGCCCTACCCTCCAGCTGAAAAGTAGTGAAGTCGACTCCATATGACTCTAATATCCTCATATTGTGCAGCCTATCCCTGCACCTGTCAATGAAATCCTGGGCATCCTCATGACGTTCGCCCCCGAAGACTGGAGGGTACAACCTGGTCCATCTGTCTAATAAATTCTGCGGATCGCCGTCCACAACTGGCCTGGGCTGGGGTGCCGCTGCAACAACTGGCTGGACCCCCTCTGCAGGATAGTGCACCCGGAGTATGATAAACTGCGGCTGCATGACCTGGAGCCTGTACAGTAGGGGTCTGTGCTCCCCCTCCTGCCTGTGAGGTAGCTGCATTTGTTGGAAATAAACTAGCCTGAGTCATAGTGTCCATGAACCGAAGCATACGACCCATGACCTCCTGAAATTACGGTGCAGTCATGAAATCCACCGGAGTAGGCACAGCTGCGGGTGCCTCGCCCTACTCCTCAATAATGGGATCCCTTGCAGGGTCTACTGGTGGTGCATCAGGAATAGCCCTGGGGCGCCCTTGTCCCCTACCACGGGCCGGTGCCCTCCCCTATCCTCTACCTTGGCCTCCAGCAACGGGGGGAGCAGCGCCTCCCGGGTCTGGAATGTCGACGGTACAAGTCCTCACCATCTGTGAGAGAATAGAAGAGGAAACTTAGTACACTGTGTAGACGCCCCCATTTTTCTAAGGCGGAAAGCGGGTTTCGACATTATGGATGAAATGTCTCTTCTATTCCCTTTTTGGGGAATTGGGTTATGGATTTTGGGGAGTCGCCATCTAATAATTATAGTGCATTAGGACACTTTAAAAGAAAAGAAGAAGATTTTTGAAAGAAAACCAGAGTTCGGGTAAAGGCTTGAGATTATCTCGAGGGGAAGGAGTTAGGCACCCCTCAAGATCCACTAGTGTGGATCCCAGCCATGCTTAATTGTGACTTTAAGAAGAATAGGAACAAACAAGCAAAGTTTGCATATAGGAAGTATAAACAAGTTGAAAATTTTGAAAGAAGAAGGACACAAGTTATTTTGAAAAGAGGAAGCTTAGTTGAAGGAAAACATTAAT
>MU769786.1:875-47359 GCA_026770625.1 Nicotiana glauca
TAGCATGTAATAAAATCAAATAAAATCAAAATACAACAGTTGAGCGACCGTGCTAGAACCACGGAATTCGGGAGTGCCTAACACCTTCTCCCGGATTAACAGAATTCCTTACCTAGGATTTCTAGTTCGTAGACTGTAACAGAGTCAAACTTTCCTCGGTTCGGGATTAATTCGGTGACTTGAGACACCATTATATTCTCAAGTGGAGACTCTGAAATTTTTAAATAACTAATCCCGTTCCGACCGTCCTTTAATTGAAAAAACTCTTTGCTTTATTATATCCCTTCCCGGGGTGTAGTAAAAAACGCCCATGCAAAAAAAGAGGTGTGACAGGGTATCAGCACTGAAATCTCTCACATAAGCTAAGTACACGACACACCCCTTCTCAACCATACGCTGAGATTTATGGAAAAAGATAACTCTACTGGGAGTGTGATCTAAAGTATCACTCCACTCAACACACGGAATACCTGGCATAGTCAGCGTCACGGTCTTGGCATGACAATCAAGAATAGTATAATGGGGAGACAACCAGTCCATGCTCAAGATAATATCGGAATCTACCATACTGAGTAGCAATAAATCCACTCTGGTCTCAAAAAAATGTATAGTAACCAAACACGACCGATAAATGCTGTCCACAACAAAAGAATCTCCTACAGGAGTAGAAACATAAATAGGAGAACTCAAGGTGTCTCGGACTACATCCAAATACGGAGCAAAATAAGAAGACACATAAGAATAAGTGGAGCCTGGATCGAATACAACCGATGCATCTCTGTGACAAACCAGTGTAATACCTATAATGATAGAGTTGGAGGCACCAAACTCGGTACAAGTAGTAATAGCATAATATCTAGCCTGGCCTCCCGCTCGAGGGCGACCTCTAACTCCCCGACCTTTACCCTTAGCTAGCTAGGCAGATGGGGTAGCATCTGGAGCTGTGACCATGGCCTGAGAACTCTGAGGAGCACGTTGTGGTTGAGCAGTCTGTGAAGATGTACCCCTACCAAGTTTGGGGCAGTACCTAACCATATGACGTGTATCACCACATTCGAAACAAGCTCTTGGGGGACGTGGTGGTTGTGACTAGTCAGGACAAGGCCCGCTGGACTAGCCTCTGATAGCACACCGCACAAGAGTAGCGCTAGAAACCGGAGGAGCATAGTAAGGCTCCTTAGGTCTAGGAGGAGCTGGAGCACTACTGGCTGCTGGAAGAGCTGAATAAATGGGGCGACCCATATAACCTCTACCATGTCGACCTTTTGTTGGGGTACGGTCACCAGAGTAGTGGCCCGACTCTCGAGACCTCTTGGCCTCTCTCTCCTCTCGCTCCCTAGCGAGCATATCCTCTATCCTCCTAGCAATGCTCACTACCAGCTGATAAGGAATGTCCATCTCCAACTCTCAAGCCATGCTAGATATGATCGATGGTATAAGTCCCTCAATGAACCGGCGAACTCTCTCACGGACTGTAGCAATCAAGGCCGGTGCATTCCTGGACAATCTAGTGTAACGGATGGCATACTCTGAAATTGTCATAGCACCCTGGCGCAAATGTTCAAACTCTATGCACCATGCGTCCTTGAGGCTCTGGCGAACAAACTCTCTCAATAACATATATAAGAACTGGGTCCATGTCAGTGAAGCAGCCTCGTCTGGACTGTCTAACTCATATGTGCGCCACCAATCATAGGCGGCTCCCCGAAGCTTGAAGGTAGTAAAGGAGACCCCACTAGATCCGGCTATGCCCATAGTACGAAGAATACGATGACACTCCTCTAGAAATCCCAAGCCATCATCTGTCGCTAATCCATTGAAAACCAAAGGATCATACTTCTTGACCCTCACCAACCTCCGCTGCTCGTCTTCAGAAGCAACTGCCCCATCCACGAGCTGAACTAGCACTGCGGGCGGAACAAGAATGTTCTCTGGGACCTACTCAACATGCACTCACTGCTCGGGAGTGTGGGCGGTGGGAGTCTGTGCTCCTCCCCCGGCCTGGGATGTGGCTGCAACAAGGGGAAGCAACCCTGCCTAAGCCAGAGTGGTGTACATAGACATGAACTGAGCTAATATCTCCTGAAGGGCTGGAGTAGAAGTGGCAGTAGGCGTGTCAGGTGCCTAAACACTAGTTGGATCTACTAGCGATGCCTCAGCGGCAGCTCGCGCAGGTGCTCTGGTTGTACCATGTGCGCGTCCACTACCTCTGCCTCGACCTCAGCCTATGACGGCTGCAGTAGGGGGCGCGGGTAACTGATCATCCTGAGTAGCACGTGTCCTCACCATCTGTGAGAGAATAGAAGATAGAAATTTAGAATCGGCGTCAAAAATATCGCACAACAAAGAAATCAATGAAGTGACAATTTTTACTAAACATATACATAGCCTCTCGTAGATAAGTACAAACATCTCCGTACCGATCAGCGAGACTCTAATAAACCGGCATGTGTTCCGTGACTCCTATTAACCTAGAGCTCTGATACCAACTTGTCATGACCCCAGTTCACCCTTCGTGAACATGTTGTGATGGCACCTATTCCCTACGACTAGGTAACTCTAACAATGGAGAATAAAATAAATTGCAAAAATAAAGAACTAAAAGCAACATCTAAGAGAAAATTGTATATATGTGTGCCGCTTGGCATATACAACTCAACATCACGAAGTCTATAACAATATCCCAAATTCCTGAAACTCACGGGCAACATAGGCTAGAGGAATACAAATAAGTGTTCTAAACTCCAGAAAAGTCTACATCAAAGTCTGAAAGAAGTCTAAACGCTACATGTTAGAGTAAGAAGGAGACTCTATGATCTGCAGACACGGCAGATATACCTCAAAGTCACCATAGCTCTCCCTGCCTCAAAGATAATGTGCCTAAGTGAAGGTACCTGGATCTGCACCTGAGAAACATGTGTAGAAGAGGCGTGAGTACACCACAGCGGTACTCAGTAAGTGCCAAGCCTAACCTCGATCGGGTAGTGACGAGGAAGGTCAGGACCCTACTGTGGTTAAGCAATATAATAAGTATGTAGAGTATGAAAGCAGATGGAAATAATGTGAACAATAGTGAAATAAATCAAAATTTCCAAGGCAACAACGAATAGGCGATGAACAAAGTAAACACAGAAATGTACAACTCAATACAAAGTTACCAAATGAGGATCTCCAAGGATATCGTCCTGTAGCTATTTCTCAACTATACTGTGGATCTCCCAGGATACCGTCCCGCAGTCCATCATATATATGCTTTTTGAAGGATATCCTAGGATACCGGCCCGTAGTCTAAGTATCAATGTGCAGGTGGATCTACCGGGAATCTAACCCGTAGTCCTAAAGTAAAAGTGCGGGCGGATCTTCCGGGAATCTAACTGGTAGTCCCAAAGTAAACAAACAAGGGGGGAGCTACCGGAATACCACATACGTAGTCCCAATGTAAATGTGCAACCACAACAAGATGTTATTCAGAAATGAAGTACAAAGACAAGCAACAGGTAGTACTAGCCTAATATTCTTCATGTAGTACGGTCAAGGCAACTTAAGCAAATGGGCAAGTTAAATCAACTAAACATGCTTTTCTAATCTAACACAGGTTATAATTTCACGTAAAATAAAGCAAATATGAAAGATATTCAATCTCACTATCTTTACTAAAAATCGAATTTTCAACAATTAGCTCAAGTACACGCTTGTCACCTCACGTACAAGGCACACAATTACCAAATATCATATCCTAAGGGGAAAGGTCCCCCACACAAGGTTCGACAAGCCGCTTACCTCAACCAGCTCCAAAAATTAACTTGAAATCACTCTTTTGACACGAGTATCCGACTCAAAATGGCCCAAATCTATTCATTTCAATTACATCTCATAAATAACATCTCAAGCAACTAATTCTACTATTTAATTTACAGCTATGACGCAAATTTAGGTAAAATAACCAAAACGCCCCTTAGCCCAACGTGGTTAAAACCCGAGGTTCGAACCAAAATCGGGTTTCCTATTCCCCTACGAACCCAAATATCTAATTTGTTTTGAAATCGGACATCAAATTGAGGTCCAAATCCCAAATTTTACAATAACTTAGGTTCTACCCCAAACCCCCAATTTCACCCATTAAATTCATTGATTTTAAGAGGAAAACATGTTAAATGATGTAAATGATTGAAGGACTTAAGTAAGAATCAACTTACAAATGATTTGGAGGAAGTTTTGTCCTTGACAAGTCGCCTATGGGGTTTGAGTGTTGAAAGAATGGTGAAAATGTTGGAAATTCGACTAAGTATGAATTTTCTGAGTCTCTGATGTCGCAATTGCGACTAAGCCTTGGATTTGCGAACATTTTTTTGGTTTTACGAAGTCTGAGGGAAAAAGGGAGGTTCACATTTGCGAACTATAAGGTCGTATTTGTGAAACCTCACCTTTCGCATTTGCGAGATAAATTATCGCATTTGCGATAGCTTCAGGCCAGGCGCATTCTCGCATTTGCGAGCTGACCTTCGCAATTGCGATCTTGCATTTGCGAGCCAGGCTTGAAAAAGCACTCCGACACCAATCCAAAACTCACCCGAGCCCTCGGTACTCCAAACCAAACATGCACACAACCTCAAAAATATCATACAGACTTATTTGTGCGATGAAATCACCAAATTAACATCATAAAAATAGAATCAAACCTCAAAACTCATGATTTCTTCCAATTTATTCATAAATATAACATTTCCAATTTAAGTCCAAAACACGTCAAACGATGTCGGTTTTAACCAAACTTTACAGAAAGCACTTAAACCATATATAAGACTTGTACCAGGCACCAGAACCAAAATACGGGCCCGATACCGTAGTCTTTTAGTCAAATTTCGTTTCCAATTTCCTTAATTATTTCCATAAAATAATTTGGCACAAAAATTAATTTCTCGGACTTGGGACCTCGAAATTTAATTCTGGGCATACGCCCAAGTCCCATATTTTTCTATGGACCCTCCGGGATTGTCAAATCACGGGTCTAAGTCCGTTTACCCAAAACATTGACCGGATTCAAATTTATTCAACTTAATATCAAAATTTAGTATTTTTCTCACGGAATTCATATCTAAGCCTTCCGGCTATGCGACCGGACTGCGCATGCAAATCGAGGCAACCCCAGATGAGGTTTTCAAGCCTCCGATGTACAGAATGGGTAAGAAAAAGGGTCAATCACATTTATTATTTTTTTCAAAATTTTAAAAGATTGTCACATCAATTTGTCACCTTATTTTATTAGTAAAAAACAATAATTATTCCCAAATTATCATTTTAGGTGATTAAATTATTATATTCTCATAGTTATACCAAAATTTATCTAAGGCGATTTTACACATTTGTACAAATTTATTTAATATTTTTAAAGCTAAATTGTATATAATTAAAATTTTAGCCTATTTTAAGATTTAATTGTGTTTATAAATATAGAATTGACTCCAGTATTTTAGTTGAATATTTATATATTTTTAATTAATTTAGAACATTTAATTTGTTTCACAAATCATTTTACTATTTTTATAAAATAAAAAGATAAAAAGTGGCTATTTAAAATTTAGCCCTAACTATTTCTATTTTAGCCTAAAATCAGCCCCCTAATTAACCCAATTTAAATTTCAAATTACCCAACCCAATTTCAATTGAAACCCGCCCCTGACCCATTTAATCGAACCCTCTGGCTTCCCAATAAATCCAGGTCGTTGATCAAAATGATCAACGTCCACGATCCCTCCTTTCCTTTTTTAATCCATCAACACCCCAACCTTAAATTTATTTTCATTTACCTGCCACCTTTGAAACCCCCTATTTCTCAAACTCTCTCGAATTTTCCCTAACCCTGGTCGCCTCTTACCGTCACCGCCTTGAAAGCCAGCTGTAACCATGGCTTCTCAAACTGTGAGAGTCTTATACCCACCTCACTTTGCTTTTACATACATGAAACTTGAAGATTTGAGGCCAGAGCTCGAAGGTTTGCACTCAGACCTGTGCCGATTGAAGGTTCCAGATTAATCGACGGCCTTGCTCCGGCGCACCATGGTGTTTTGAGCATGGTTGTACCCTCTCCGCCTTAGATCGGTGACCTTTCAAAGCCTTTCTCATCTCTAGAGTTCTTTGGAAACCCTAACCCTTCGAGGTTTTCTCCTATTTCTTTAGATCTGTTATTTATCTATGCTATCCTTGAGTTTTCAAACGATTTCCCTTAACTTTTCTTTCAAAAAAAATACTTTAAAAATCGCTTCTTTTCCAATCTAGGGTTTTTTGAAAAATGTTTAAATGTTTTCTGACTTTCCTTTTCCTTTATGTGTATTTGCTTTTATTGTGTTCTTGTATTTTTTATATTACCATGTTCTTGTATGTTATTCTTACTGTGTTTTCGTATATGCTTTTTTGCTATACTTTCCGATTTGTGTTCTTCTACTGTATTTTCCTACTAAGTTTTTAAGTTTCTTTGTTTGCCTTCTACTGAGCCTTATTTAAGTTTCTTCTACAAAACCTCTTAAGAATTTTTCTTCTACTGTTCTTATCACTCTTTTCTCATCATGCTTCGAATTAGTTTCTTTACTCTGTTCTTTGAATCCGTCAATTGTGTTTGTGTGTTACTTTGGTATCATGTTTTCGCATGAGTTCTGTTGCTGAAGAAGCATGTTCTTTTCTGAAACTTCTAAACATGATTCGATTCAATTACATGCCCTCTCATCTTTGCTTTATGGTTTGATAGAATTAGGGTTTTATTTCAAAAGACCCCAAATTCTTTCAGACTGACTTTGAGTCTCTGAACTGAGTTTGCACTTAAATCACGGACACAAGCCAAATAAGCCAAACACCCCTTCTCGACCATACACCGAGCCTTCAGATATGAAACAACACCGCGGGTAGAATGGCCAGGAGTCCCTATCCACTGTGAATGAGGTAGATCCGGTAAAGCCAAGGTCACATTCTTAGCATGGCAATCCAAGATATAGTGGTACGGGGATAACCAGTCCATTCCCAATATAACATCAAAGTCGACCATATCTCAACACAGGTCTCAAGACCCCCAATCACCATAATATCGGTACGATGAACTCGATCGACCGCAATAGAATCACCTATCGGTGTAGACACATAGATAGGAATAATCAGTGGATCACTATGCAGAACCAGGTAGGGTGCAAAGTAAGATGACACATATGAATACCTAGACCCTCTATCAAATATCACTGAAGCCTCTCTATCACAAACCAGAATAGTACCTATAATGACTGCATCTGAAGACTCAGCCTCTGGCCTAGTTGGAAGAGCATAACATTAGGGCTGGGCCCCACCACCCTAAACCATATCTCTGGGATGGCCTGCTGCTGGCTGGCCTCCACCTATGGCGGCCTGAGCTCCACCTCTAGGACCTCTACCTCCACCTCTAGCACCTCTACCCCACCTCTACCTGGTTGGGCGGGTTGTGTAACACCCGATGCCAGTACTATGGCACGAGAACCCTGATGTTGAAAACTGCTTGGTGCTCGAGGGCAAAATATGGCAATGTGACCTGGTTCACTACAAGTTTAACAAGATCTCGGCTGCTGAGAAAACTGAGACTGACCCTGTCGACCTGAATGACCACCTCGGAAACTCTGAAACGAAGGTGCACTGATAGGAGCTGGTGGTGCAATGTAAGGGTGCTGATAAGAATAGTATGTCTGAGAACCACGACCACCTAAAGTACCATGGGAAACCTAGAGAGCTGACTGGAAGGGCCTGGGAGGATGGCCTCTACCGTATGAATCTCTACCTCCAAATGAGGTACCACTGAATCTGCCTGAATGATGGGGCCTCTTATCTGACCCATGACCTCCTCCCTGTGATAGAACTATCCCAACTCGGCGGGCCATATTAGTCGCCTCTTGAAATGTGATCTCGCTCCCGGCCTTCTTGGACATCTGAAGACGAATCAGTGGAATAAGACCATTAATAAACCTTCCCACCCTCTCTCTCTCAGTGGGAAGTATGACAAGAGCGTGGCGTGCTAGATCAATGAACCCGGTCTCATACTGAGTGGCCATCATGGAACCCTGCTGAAGGCGCTCAAACTGCGTCAAAAAGGCCTCTCGCTGAGTCAAGGGGAGAAACTTCTCCATAAACAACACTGTAATCTTCTCCTAAGTCAAGGATGGATAACGGGCTAGTCTAGCTAAACAATAATCCCTCCACCAAGTCTTGACGGATCCAGACAGACGAAAGGTAGCAAAATCAACCCCATTGGTCTCAATGATCCCCATGTTTCGAAGAACCTCATGACAACTATCCGGATAATCCTTGGGATCCTCAGAAGATGTACCACAGAATGTAGACGTGAAAAGCTTAGTGAACCTATCAAGCTTCTACGAAGCATCGGCGGACATAGTCGCTCCATCACCAGAATGAGCTACTACACCCGACCGAACTGCCATAGCTGGCTGAACCACTGGAACCAGAACCTTTGGAGCTACTGGCTCGGGAGTGCGCATAGCAGGAGTCTGAGTCCCTCCTCCAGCCTAAGAAATGGCTGGTGACACCCTCCATAAGGCCTACCAACCGGACCATAGCATCCTGAAGAACTGGGGTGGCAATGAACCTCTCTCGGACCTAAGATGGGCCCACCGGGACTGCTGGGATAGGAACCTTCTCCTCAGAATCAACCTAATGCTCCGCCACTAGTGCTGCTTCTCAGGTCTGAGCTCTGCCCCTACCTCGGCCTCTAGCACAACCTCAGCCTCGCCCTCTACCCCTAGTGGGAGTTGCTGCTGGGGGATCGGGCTACTAAGCGGTAGATGAGGAAGCGCGTGGTCTCACCATCTGCGAAAGAACATAGTAGAAATCCAATCAGCATTTGAGGAACAAATTCGCACGATAGGAAATAACAAATGTGAAATTTTACCTAACTCTGTAGCCTCTAGGGGATAAATACAGACGTCTCTATACCGATCCCTCAGACTCTACTAAGCTTGTCCATGAGTTATAACACCTACATAAGCTAGAGCTCTGATACCAACTTGTCACAACCTAGATTTCCCACCCTCGGAAGTCGTGATGACTCCTACTAACAGGAGCTAGACAAGCCAACTCTTATCTACTTTTTTTCGTTTAGAAAATTCTTCTTTTAGAAATTTAACAATGATAACATAAATACAACGGAATAAATTAAATGAGCGGAAGACTTAGGTTAATAAAACTAAATGAAATTTGAAAATTCAACATAAACCTCTACCTAAGAACTGGTGTCATATTACTCACGAACTACTAAGAGTACTAAATACAACAATTTGAAAGAAGAATAAAACTGTTTGTCTTGAATACATGAGATAACAGACTGAAAATAAATATTGAGGAGATACAGGGCCTGCGGACGCCTGCAAGGCTACCTCGGTGTCTCACTGGTCTGAATGCTAACACCCACGTTACTGCTACTGCTGTCCGAAACCTAGATCTGTGCAAAAGAGCACAGAGTGTAGTATCATCACAACTAACCCCATGTGCTGGTAAGTGCCTAGTCTAACCCCGACAAAGTAGTGACGAGACTAGGACCAGGCAACCAAATAAACTTGTGTAGTTCAAATATATGCATATATATATATATATATATATACACACACACACACACACACACAACCAAAAAGGAAATATAGGAAACAACCAATCAATGTGGGAAGGGAAACATGCTATGGGGAGGTAACAGTTCCAAATAGAAATACTCAATAAAACGGAGACAAAAATGTCACAATATCAACAAGTATCAAAAGAAATCAAATATTTGTACGGCATCACCCTTCGTGCTTTTACTCTCTTCCTCACTCAAATAATATAAAATAAAACTGTGCACGGCATCACCCTTCGTGCTTTTACTCTCGTCCTTACCAAATCAATCATATCATAATCATGTGCATGGCATCACTTTTCGTGCTTTTACTCTCTTTATCACAATATAATAAATAAATATCAGTATGGAATGATACATTGTATGGTACGGTATCACCCTTCGTGCTTTACACTCATTTCTCAAAAAATCAAACAATACACGGCATCACCCTTCGTGTTTTATCACTGTTCCTCACCCAAACAACAATCACAAATAAGGGCAAGGAAGTAAACAAAATAATAATAGAAATCCCAATAAGGGCACAATAAATAAACAATAAGATTCCCGGCAAGGGAGATATCAACAATTCAACCAATATCTCGGCAAGGGAATAATTCAATAATTATTTCTCGTTCTTTAATTTCTTACTTAGTAATTTATTTTAGCACTTGAGCCAATGCTCCATAGGGTTTAGTGATCTCGTATACTTTCTCAATTAATTTTATAACTTGAGCCAACGCTCCTCAAATATTAAATATCACAATTTCTTTCACATGCTCTTCACAACATATAGAAATCATCATTTAAACATGGAAGATATAAAAAAATCTGAATATTCACGATATAATGACTAACGGTCGTGCTAGACACCGACGTATAGATACTCGTCACCATGCTTATACATTGTACTCGACAAATAGCAAGTAGCAAATAAGACTCAACTCATATTCCCTCAAGCTAGGGTTAAACCAAACACTTACCTCGAAGTTTTATGGCCAATTCAATCCTTAAGCACCGCTTTTCCTTTCCAATTTGGCTCCAATTCAATCGTATCTATGCACAATTTATTTAATATCATCAATAATACTAAACAATCCAATTCAAATGCCTAAATATAATTTTCAAAACATTCTTTCAAAAATTCCAAAATTCGACCCCGGGACCTCTTGGTCAAAACACGAGGTTCGAACCAAATTCCGATCACCCATTCGCTTACGAGACCGAATATATAATTTGCTTTCAAATTCGAACCCCAAAATGAGGTCTAAATCAAGAAAAATTAAAAAGATCGAACCCTACCCAATTCTCTAATTTTCTACCTATTTTCACATATTTTAGGCATAGGAATTCAAATGATATTCATGGAAAATGAAGAAGACAAGTTAAGCAACACTTACCCAAGAAACTTGGGTGAAAAAATGCTCCAAGAATCGTTCAAAAGCTTTGGAGAAGAGAGGGTTTATGAAAAATGGGAAATTTTCTGTAAGTGTTCGGTTTTGGGACTTTTAAAGGATTGGGCGAAATTTCCCTTCACGTTAGCGATAGGAGGGTCGCGTTCGCGAAGGGTAAAACTGGCAGGCTATCGCTATCGTGGGAGGGTAATCGTGAACGCGGAGAAGAAATCTCTGGGGTCCAGAAAATGGCTTACGCGAATGCGTGAGCCACTACGCTAAAGCGATGAAGCGGAACTGCAAAGCTACGCGATCACGAGTGGGAGTACGCGAATGCGAAGGAGGAAAAGCTGAAACTTTGCAAATGCATGGGGTTTTTCGTGAATGTGAAGAAGAAAATAAGGCTAGGGTCAAATAACCATACGCGTTCGCGAGGTCACTGATGCGAATGCGATGAAGGAAGATCTCAAGTCTTTGTGACTGCTGAAGAGGCATCGCGAACGCAATGAAGAAACATGCTTGCAACAGCTGAAGCCAAAATCTGCAAATTTCCTAAGTCAAAAATCACTCTGAGACACCTCCGAAACACTCTCGAGCCCTCAGGGCTCCTAACCAAACATGCATACTGACTCAGAAACATCCTACGAACTTAACCGCGAGATCAAATCTGAAAAATAATGACATATACAATGAATTAGTCCTTAAAATCCATGATTTCTTCCAAATTTCATAAAACTTCAAATTTTCCATTTTAAGTCCGAAACACATCAAACGACGTTCGTTTTCAACCAAAATTTAAAGAAAGCGCTTAAACCATATATAAGACCTGTACCGGGCATCAAAACCAAAATACGGGCCCGATACCTTCACTTTCAAATAAAATTTCTTTTCCATTTTCTTTAAATATTTTTAGAAAACAATTTACTCAAAAAATTTATTTCTCGGGCCTGGGACCTCGAAACTCGATTCCAGGTATACGCCCAAGTCCCATATTTTCCTACGGACCTTTTGGGACCATCAAATCACGGGTCCAGGTCCGGGTCCATTTACAAAAAATGTTGACCGTAGTCAAATTTATTCATTTTAATATCAAAACTTAGCAAATTTTCATAGAAGTTAATATTTGAGCTTCCGGCTATGCGCCCAGACTATGCACGTAAATCAAGGTGGCTATAAATGAGGTTTTCAAGGCTTCGGAAGCTCAGAATGGATAAGAAAATAAGTGATAACCCTTTGGGTCGTCACATTTTCTTCTCTGAACTGGTATTTTCTGATCAAGATTCTAGCATTACAACAATGTGTTTACTTAATGTTTTTACCTTCTTGTTTGCCTACTGCTTGTGTTTAGTTCAGCACTTATTCTAGCATGTTTTAATTTCCTTATGCATTTCTAAATTTATTATGCATCCTAAACCCCCACCCCAATGTGTTCAACGCTAATGGTTTGTTTGAGGCATGAAAGTATTGCATAATACTGCCCGTGGCTCAAGCTTAATCCCTAGGATCCCAACCTCTATGTTTCTATGCAATTGTGTGTTCTGGTAGGGTTATTGGCATGCCAACATCTTGTATTGTTATGCAAGCCCAAAACTTACCCCTACCTAAGTATAGGCTCTTTGCAACTTCCCAACCCCCTGAACCCATTTTATATGAAATTATCAACTTGTTTGTGGCTACTTACCTCTCCTTTATCCCCTCATAATTTTGTTCCTTCACTTTCACTCTCTCTTAGACTTAAGTTCTGCCCCCCTTTTGTGAGCTTTGCCTTGGGACCCATTGATCCCTCTGAACTTGGACACTTGAGGGTTGGCCATTCCACTCTACACTTGTCCCTACTCTAGTGATAAAAATTGGGTGTGAGCATAGCTCGGAGTCCCATTGAGGATCTTAGGGAACTCTGTCACACTCAAATTGGAGAAAGGCTTTGGATCAATGGTCTTTGGATTGGTCTCTCATAACTTAGAGAGGAAGCAAGAATCAGGCTTCCTCTGGTTGTATTTTTTGGTACTTTTGATGTAATTTATTATTTCTGGTTTGTAATAAGTTGTAATGAATATTTGGGGTCAGCTAGTGAAAAGGGATGAGTAACTATGCATGCAAGGGTAGAAATTATTCCTATAGGGATGTTAAAATTCTACGTATTCAAACATCATCTAGAAACATGCTTATAGGACTATTCTAATTCTGCATATTCGATTACGTATAGAAAATATGCCTATAGAAATGTCTTAATTCAAACTACATTAGACACCATGTCTATAAGGCTTAAAATAAATCTGCATTTAGATACCATGTCTATAGGTTTAAAAAACAAGTTCTGCATTAGATACCATGTCTATAAGTCTTAAAACAAGTTCTGCATTAGATACCATGTCAATGAGGTTTAAAACAAATCTACATTTAGATACCATGTTCATACGGTTTTTTGTATTTCGACACCACGTCTATACGTGTCTAAAATCAGCAACGTGTAGAAAACATGCCTATAGGAGTTTCTAAATGAAACTAATTCGCTTTACTCAATGTTAGAAATAAAATCAGCAATAGTATTTACTATCACCTGCAGTACCTGTGATCAATTTGTTTAATTTTGCATCTCTTTTCTTAATCTAAGTCCCTCGCTTAGCTAAGTTTAGCAAGCATGCCTATAGGATCCCAAATAATTCATTTCGGCTTGTTACTATCTTATCGCCTTTTGAATTGAGTAGATATCATGTCTATACGATCCTGTCGTAAAACTTAGGCAAACTTTAGAGTAATAACTATAAACTGAATCTATTTCTATTAATAATTACACCCAACAAGCAGACCTGAGTCGGGCTTCCTATCTGAGTTATGTAGTAAAACTTGTCTACCTCAACTTTTAAAATCTCTCATATTTGGTATTCAATCAGACCTAAACAGTATGTGCAACTCATGTTAATTATATGTTTTCTCTGTTCAAGGAGGTATATCGGAGCCTCTGCTTGTTTATATGCTTTTTCCCACAACATGCAATATGTGTTTTGTATGACGCCTTAGAGTTTTACCTTTTCAAACCTCAAACAAGCCTAATATCCCTCCCTTTTAGGATTAGTAGTCCTAATTTCCTCCGAGACTGATAGGAGTGGGACGGATAATAGCATGCAATAAATAATCGAGAAGAATCCATGCTTTAAATACCTTAACAGGTTGGGAAGGGTAGATATGGATATGATGACCACGCTATAATGTCACGTGTAGCCCCTTATTGAGGAGTGATTACCTGACATTGTGTGGGGTGATCCATATTTGTAATAAACCTAGGACCCCCTTTCTTTTATTCTTTACTCTTTGTAACTCTTTATTTTAAAATCAGCTTTTCTAATTGCTCTTTCTAACCTTGTTTCCTTTCAAACTATCGTGTGATGAAATCCCCACTTCTTTGAGCCTTATCCATTTGTATGTTAATTGTACTCAAATTCACAATAATTTTCTGGCCGGGAACTACGCTAGTAGATTCTAAGAGGTACCTAACACCTTCCCCTTAGGATAATTTTAAGCCCTTACCCTATCTCTAGTTATTCAAATCAAACTCTTCTGGTGTCCTAATGAACCCTAATCATTAGGTAGCAACTCTTCAAATTCAAACCCAGTTCCCAAAAGGAACGAGTTGTCCTTAAAATATCATAAACCCGATTTCTCGAGAAAAAAGGGGCGCGACAGCATGGCGAATCTACTGGGGATAATTAGTTGTCACCACTTCAGACTATTATTGTGAATTTATGCTCCTTTATTACTTGTTTAATTCATTTAGGCTTTCAATTCCATTTTCAATTACACAACTGACTTGTCTTTTGTTTCTTTCTTTCTTTTTTCTTTACTTTGCTACTGCTTTAAAATTATGAAAATTGTTGTATTAACTTTCCTTAACGTGCAAATATGTGACAACATGTCTTTAATTACTGGATAATTATGCTCAACATTATATTCCACTTGAGCAAAATAAATACCATAGCAACATTTATAATGAGTGGTTGCGTTCTTCGGATATTATCACCCTCTAAATCCAAAAAAGGCACATTTACGGTAAAACCAGTCTATCAACGGTGTAGTTGACTGTTCTACGCCTTTCCCCCTTGAGTTGTTCGCTCAAGGGTACAAATCTAAAACCATGTAGAAACCTTACTCTATTCAAATTGTGCATGCATCATGGTCAAACCTAGTCGGGTCAGTTATGTTGTCCACATAATGATCTTTCAAGATAGCCCTATCCAACGTCCACTGGGTTTCCCGAAACCCAAACGGACATCATCACGTTTTGTGTATTTATTTGGACAACTAAAGGCTTTATGCTAATTGTTATTGTTAAATAGTCCAGTCTGGTAGGGGTAGGGTCTAACCCTTTTGTTTTGCAGAAAATGAGGCACGAGATTCCTAGTTTCGGTATGATTAGCACGCCCCCACTCTTTCTAGACTGGTGGAGGAGTCTTGCATCAAATGACCAAATCAAAAAGTGGAAAGAGAGGGCCGCCGAAGCTAGTTGAAAGTTGTAATATCTTAAATACATTTTTCTTGAATCGGAAGGAAAGGTGAGGAAGAGAGTCATCGACTGCCAGAACGCTGATGTTAGTGAAGGGAATCTCCTGGCGAAGGCATTTTTACTGGTGAACCTACATGAGTTGGAGGATTTAATCAACTAGAGCATTCAACTAGAGGAAGGTCCTTCTGGGACCAAGTAGATAGGAATTTACTTTTTTCTCTTTATGAATGTATTAAGGCCAATGGCCATTAGTGATTTTTATTTCTTGCTTATTTAGTTTCGTTTTGAGATTCATCTATTTTAATCAATAAAATTAGGCAGTTAGCATTCCAAGTTCTCCAAATCAATTTGTCCCTAGGCCTACCTCGGGCACAACGAGGGTCCCAAATTAGGACACATTTTATATTCCTGCACTATGTGTTTAAATATTGCAATACTTTTTATCATCCTCACTAACTTGATTACCTTTTGTTTTACTTTTTGTTTTATTATTCCTCACCCCAAAGGTTAGGTCGTGCACTCTGACATGATTATCTTAAGCAGAGGGGCACATCTCAAGAATTGGACCACCAAAGCCCGACGCGCCTTGAGGTAGCAAGGCTAAACAAGCATCATGCACTATCTTTTATTTTTTACTAGTTAATTTTTTCTTTCGCATTTTAAATTTCCGCAATAAGATCTTCATTGTTCAAAACAGTTATGGAATTTATTAAAGCATTTCAATTTTCCTTATAAATCAAAACTCTTATTATTTTCTCTCGTTACTTTACTTATACCACATTACTATTACTTATCTTGATGAACCAATGACTGTGACCTGCAATAAGACAACACAAAAAACAGACATAGATTCATAGGAAGATGAAATACCGGAAGAGATTGTTAAGGAAGTTGAGAATTTTGAAAACAGGCCGAAGTCCAACCTGGAAGAGACCGAAATTGGTTAACCTTGGGTATGAAGAGAATGTCAAAGAAACACGAATCAACTTTCACTTATCATCACCAGAAAAGAGGGAATACACAGGATTTCTATGAGAATATGAGGATATATTCGACTGGTCGTATGGCGACATAACGGGACTGAGCACGTCTATTGTGGCTCAGAAACTGCCAACCAATCCAACATGTCCACCGGTAAAGCAGAAGCTTAGAAAGTTCAAGCCGGATATGAGTTTGAAAATCAAGGAATAAGTCACCAAGCAGGTCAAAGCGAAGGTCCCCAAGGTAGTGGAATACCCGACATGGTTAGCCAATATCAGTCCAGTAACAAAGAAGGATGGGAATGCTAGAGTCTGTGTCGACTACCATGATCCCAACCGGGCCAGTCCGAAAGACGACTCTCCTTTACCAAACATACACATTCTGATCGAAAATTGCACCAAGCATGAATTGCAATCATTTGTGGATTTTTTTGCTAGATATCATCAGATCAGAATGGATGAAGAAGATGCTGAGAAATGGCTTTCATTAAGAAGTAGGGAATGTATTGCTACAAGATGATGTCGTTTGGGTTATAGAATGCAGGGGCCACCTACATGAGGTCCATGACTACCATTTTCCATGATATGATACATAAGGATATAAAGGTGTAAGTATATGATGTTATCATCAAATCCAAAAAGGCCACTGATTACATGGAAGATTTCAAGAAATTCTTCAATAGACTACGGAAGTACAACCCAAAGCTGAATCCCGCAAAGTGTGCATTTGGTGTTCCTGCTGGAAAATTACTTGGGTTTATTCTGAGTTTCCGAGGGATGAAACTAGATCCATCAAAGATCAAATCCATTCAAGATCTGCAACCGCCAAAGAATAAGAAGGATGTGATGAGCTTCTTGGGAAGACTTAACTATATCAGAAGGATCATAGCACAGTCCACGGTCATCTATGAGCCAATCTTCAAGATGTTGAAGAAGGATGCCTCCAGCAAATGGACTGATGACTGATAGAATGCTTTCAACTGAATCAAGGAATACCTATCAACACCACCAGTCTTAGTCCCGCCCGAGCCGGGTAGACCATTACTATTCTACATCGCATTATTAGATTGTGCCTTCCATTTCATCCTGGGGCAACATGATGAAACAGGTAGGAAAAAGAAGGCCATTTACTATCTCAGCAAGAAGTTCACTCTGTACGAAAGCCCGATATTCTCTATTAGAATGCACTTGTTGTGCTCTGAATTGGGTAGCCCAGACGCTGAGACATTACTTATATGCCTATACTACATATCTCATATCAAGGATGGTTTATTTGAAGTACATCTATCAGAAGCCCATGCCCACTGGCAAACTGGCCAAGTGGCAAATCCTTGTGACTGAATTTGACATTGTCTATGTAACTCAAAAAACAATCAGGGTATAGGCACTAGCACATCACCTTCCCAAAAACCCCGTGGATGGAGAATGCGATCCCCTGAAGACGTATTTTCCTGATAAAGAGTTATCATTCATAGGAGAAGACGTTGCAGAATCCTGTCATGATTGGCGACTATTTTTCGATGTAGCGCAAATTTCAATGGAGTCAGCATTAGAGAAGTCGTAGTATCAAAAATCGGTTAGCGTTATCCGGTGTCTTCCAAACTCAGGTTCCCGTGCACCAACAATATAGCCGAGTACGAAGCCTGCATCTTAGGCCTCAAGATGGCTATTGACATGAACATTCAAGAGTTGCTAGTGATCAAAGATTAAAACTTTATTATACATTAGGTACGAGGAGAATGGGTGACCAAGAACTACAAGATACTCTTGTATCTACACCACCTGCAGGAACTTAGGAAGAGGTTCACAAACACGGAATTCCAGCATATTCCTAGAATCCAGAATGAGTTCTTTGATGTATTGGCTACCCTATCATCCATGATACAACATCCCGACAAAAACTTCACTGATCCTATTCCAGTAAAGATCTATGATCAGCCAGCTTATTGTGCCTATGTTGAAGAAGAAGCAGATGGAAAACCTTGGTTTCATAATATCTGGGAATATTTGACAAAAAGAGAATACCCAAAACATGCAAATGCTATTCAAAAACGCACACTTCGAAGGTTGTCTAACAATTTCTTCCATAGAGGAGGAATCCTATATAGGAGGACTCCTGATTTGGGACTACTAAGGTGTGTCAACGCAAAGTAAGCATCCAAGATACTGGAGGAAATCCTCGCTGGGACATGCGGTTCACACATGTACAGTTTTGTCTTGGCAAAGAAGATCCTCTGAGCTGGTTACTTTTGGATGACTATGGAGACAGACTACATCCAGTATGTCCAGAAATGTCACCACTGCCAGATACATACGGACATGATAAAGGTTCCTCCAAATGATCTTAATGCGAAAATCTCACCATGGTCGTTCGACGCTTGGGGAATGGATGTTATTGGACCAATCGAGCCCGCCGCTTCCAACGTATATAGGTTCATCCTTGTGGCAATTGAATACATTACCAAATGGGTAGTAGAATCATTATACAAAGCAGTAACTAATAAAGTTAGGGAAGACTTTGTCCGTGATCGCATTATTTGTCGGTTCGAGATTCAAGAGTCTATCATCACTGATAATGGCTCCAACGTCAACAGTGACTTGATGAAAGATATGTGGGAAACCTTCAAGATTAAAGAAAAGAATTCCACAGCCTACAGGCCTTAGATGAATGGAGCTGTAAAAGTGTCACGACCCCAGTTCGCCCTCCGTGAACATGTCATGATGGAAGCTAGTCCCTACGACTAGGTAAGCCTAATAATGCGGAAACAAAATAATTGCGGAAATAAATAACTTGAAATTAAGCAGCTAAGAGAAAATTGTATATAAGTGCTGTTTTTCATACACAACTCAAAATCACCGAAATTTATAACAACATCCCAAAACTCGAAAACTCACGGGAAAACACAAGCTAATAGAAATGTAATACACTGCTCTAACTCTATAATGTCTAAACAACTGAAAGAAAGGAAAGCTATCTACTAAAGCTGGAATAAGATATAGACTCCTAGTCTGCAGACGCGGAAGATGTACCTCGAAGTCTCTGCTAGATCTCTCCGCCTCGGGGATAGTACGCCAGGTTGGAGGTACTTGGATTTGCACATGAAAAACGTGCGCAGAAGGAGCATGAGTACACCACAGCGGTACTCAGTAAGTTTCAATCCTATCCTCGGTTGGGTAGTGACGAGGAAGGTCAGAGCCCTACTGAGAGAAACATAATAAATGTTAAGATAAAGAGAATAGTATAGATAATAAGGATAATAAGGAGTGTGGTAATAGAAAGCAGAAACAAGACAATACAAGGAAATAATGCTCACAACAGCAATAATGATCGGGGATCTCCTGGTATCCCGAGGATCTCTTTGTATCCTCATCATATACACGAGGGATCTCTTGGTATCCTCAATATGTAAGCCAGGGATCTCTTGATATCTAGAGGATCTCTTAGAATCCTCAATAAATATATACACATGTGCCACGGATCTCTTGGTATCCCGCACTCTCAATCCTGAACATAATACGTGTAGGGGATCTCTCGGGATGCCGTCCCATAGTCCAAAATTTAAAACACACAACAACAGCTCAAAATTTCAGAATAAATGCTAAACTCATAACAAGTAATAGTAAATTCTAGCCTAACATGCTTCACCGAATTTAAACAAGGCAGTTTAAGCAAATAGGCAAGTAAGTCAACTAACCATGCTTCTCTAAACTAACACAGGCTAAATTCCAAGTAATGTAAACAAGAAAGGAAAAGTACAATTAAGGTTATATTTAATGGAAGTAGTATTTCACCAATTAGAACAAGTACGCACTCGTCACCTCACGTATAAAACATTTTAGTTATAACAATAACAATCCTAAGTGGAGAGTCCCCCACAGAAGGTTAGACAAGCCACTTACCTCCAACCGAATAAAAAATCAATCTGAAACCACGTCTCAAAATTTCACAACATACATAACACTTCAAGTAACTGATTCTATAATTAAATTATAAGATAATATGCAAAATTATGTAAAATGACCAAAATGCCCCTCGTGGCCATGTCTCAAAATCGGGTTAAATTTATAGTTCCAGAAACTTCACACTCTTACGAGTCTAACCATACAAAAATTATCCAAATCCCATAACATTTCGGCCCTCAAATCTATCCGACAGGGTTTCTAAACTTTTCCAGATAAATTCACGGATTTAATGCCAAAAGTTGTAATAGATTCGAGTAATCTATCTAAAAATTAAGTTAAGAACACTTACCCTGTTGTTTCTCTAAAAAATCTCTCGAAAATCGCCTCTCCCCGAGCCCCAATTATGTAAAAATGGAAAATGGGACGAAGTCCCATTTTCAGAACTTAAAGCATTCTGTCCAGCAATTTTCGCATCTGCATAAAATATACCGCGTCTACGGAAAAAATGACACATCTGCGATCCCGCATCTATGGTCTTACGATTGCAACTGCGGTTCTTGGAGTAATGGCCAAAATTTCGCTTCTGCAGTGTAATAGCCGCTTCTTCGACTCCATATCTGCGGTTTAGAATACCAGAAGACCAGATGCTGCAGTAACTTAAACTTTAAAAATTTCTCCGTCAACCATCTGAATCCATCCTGAGGCCCTCGGGACCTCAACCAAAAGCACCAACATCACCTAATACCCTATTCAAACTTGTACCAAACCTTAAACAACCTAAAACAACGCCGGAAGCCCGAGTTAACCAAGGATTTGAGCCTAAGAACTTCAAATTTCATCAAAATACACTTTCGAATGAAATGAAATTTTGCACACACATCACAAATGACATGACAGAGCTATTGCAACTTTTGAAATTCTATTCCGGCCCTCGGATCAAAATCTCAGTATCAGACCGGAAACTACAGAAATTCAAACTTCAGTATTCCAAGCCTAAATTAGCTACGGACTTCCAAAATACACTTTGAACACGTTCTCATCCACGAAATCACCTAACAGAGCTAATGGAACCCTTAGATTTCCATTTTGAGACCGTCTTCACACTTTTCCAACTACGGACAACTTTCCAACACTTAAGCTCTCGTTTAGGGACAAAGTATCCTAAAATTCTCCGAAACGTGACACCGAACATCGCAGCAAACAAAAATAGCAGAAATGAACTTTGGGGAAACAGTTAATAGGGTATCGGGGAGTAAATTCTAAAAATAACCAGCCGAGTCTTTACAAGAAGCCACCAACAAGAATATCAAGAAGATATTAAGAAAAATGATAGAGAAACATAAGCAATGGCACGAAAAGCTATCATTTGCTCTATTGGGGTATCATGCCACAGTCCGCACATCAACTGGGGCAACCCCATATATGCTGGTTTATGGTACATAAGTCGTCATTACCGCCAAAGTGGAAATTCCTTCCTTAAGAATCATACAGGAAGCTGAGCTCGATAATGCATAATGGGTGAAGAGTCGTTACGAGCAGCTGGCTTTTATAGATCGAAAGAGAATGAATGTAGTTTGTCATGGTCAACTTTATCAGAACAGAATGTCCAAAGCATTCAACAGGAGAGTCAAGCCAAGATAGTTCACATCAGGCAGTTGGTGTTAAAGAAAATTTTTCCACATCAAGATAAAGCTAAAGGGAAGTTCTTTCCCAACTAGCAAGGTCCATACATGGTTCACCAGGTTATAACTGGAGGAGCCCTCATACTTGCAGAAATGGGCGGAGAAGTTTGTCCAAAACCTATTAATTCAGATTCAGTCAAGCGTTACTATGTGTAATCTTTATGTTTTCCTACATGATGTAAATTGAACTACGTCTGACCTGATTCCCGTTTAAGAGGGGATACATAGGCAGCCTTATGGGTCGATCAAAATTCAATAAAATTTTCATCCCCCCTCCCCCCCAGCAATTGTGAACTAGGGTAGAATTTTGAGAAGGACCCTCAAAATTCTAAAGTAATTTCAGCCAATCATCGCAAGCAGCCGTCATAAGCATAAAAAATTTATTACTTATGTCATATTTTTTAGGAGGACCCTCAAAATTCCATAGCAAAAGAGGTTGCAATGTCTTGAGCCACGTCACAGTCGTCGGTTCATCTAAAATTTATTTCTTAAATATATACTTATGTCATATTTTTTACAAATTTATGTGTACCGAATCGCTTGTTCAGCAACGCTACCCCCAATGATACATGCCGTATCACCAGACCAAAGCCGAACAGGCCAAGCAAGATCAATAGGGATACGAACTAACCTCCCCTCTACAAAACTCATGATTTTCTTTGGATGCAGGCACTTGAATTGCAAAAGAATCTGACATACTACACACTCACGAGATAACGTTGTTCAGGAAAACAACTCTCTGAATTATTGCATTTACCAGCATTTACTATACGCACACATCGGCAATATTCACCATATCAAAATGTCCGCAGCAGTCATAATATCGCAACATGCTATCAGCTAAGAAGCTTTGTTGCCATTTTCCATTTTGTTTTATTTCTATATTTCATAAGGCTATCATTCTGCCTTCCGAGACTAAACATTATCTCCATCTACATTTTTGTGCATTGCATAAGGTTACCATTCTGCCTTTCGAGACTAATTACTGTCTCCATCTACATTTTTCTACATTACATAAGGCTACTATTCTGCCTTCGGACACTAAACACTATCTTCATCTGTATTTTTCTGCATTGCATAAGGCTACCATTCTGCCTTCCGAGACTAAACACTGTCTCCATCTGCATCTGCATGACTGAAAGATCACCACTTTATTTATGCTTGCATGGCTGAAAGTTTTTCACTTTATTTACGCTTGCATGGCTGAAAGGTTGCCACTTTATTTACGCTTGCATTGCTGAAAGATCGCCTCTTTATTTACGCTTGCATGGCCAAAAAATCGCCACTTTATTTATGCTTGCATGGCTGAA
Source organism: Nicotiana glauca (assembly GCA_026770625.1). NCBI lineage: Eukaryota > Viridiplantae > Streptophyta > Magnoliopsida > Solanales > Solanaceae > Nicotiana > Nicotiana glauca. The sequence continues at coordinate 24,256 of MU769786.1, forward strand.
AGATCGCTGCCTTATTTACATTCTTCATCGCTGAAAGATCACTGCCTTACTTATATTTTGCATGGCTAAAAGATCAAAACCTTACTTACATTCTGCAAGGCTAAAAGATCACTATTTTATTTACATTCTGCATGGCTGAAAGATCGCCAACTTATTTACATTCTGCATGGCTGAAAGAGCGTTAACTCATTTACACTTGATGGCTGAAAGATCGCCACCTATTACATCTCATGGGCTGAAAGTTCACCAAATTATCCGAGGGCGTCATTATTCAGAGGCACCATGTGCATAGCCCGAGGACGCCATGCCATGCCCTAAGGACCCCTTTAATCTTTTGCATATTATTATTCATAGGATTCACCATTTAAAACATAAGTGGTATTTCTATTATTTACATATCACATTCTCCAATTTAAACACCATACTAATGGATTTGATTGGTACTAACAATTAGGCTCAAATATGCACATTTTTCCAGAATGACTCCCTTATAAAGAAAAACAACTTCAAGAATGTGCAAGGGAGTTCAAAAATAATCAAGTGATCAACATAAGCCTCAATAAGTGACTCAAAGCACTAGTTCACTACAAATGCTCACTTTACTCAATTTCACCAATCTTTCTCAATTCATGTGCCCTCACAAGTAAGAAAGTCCCAAAATCACTATATTTACAATTCAACATAAGGGACAAATTTTTCAAGAACACTCACTTTGACAAAGAACTTCAAGTATTACAACATTTCATACCATAAGCTTGCCCTTATTTTAATTCATCGCTTATTCAAGAATGTTTTGTTGGAGGTCTCATAGGGACTTTTTTAGCTTGTACTATAGGTTTAGGGAAGGGTTGGATAAACATTTAGGTACAAGTGACTTCACCCTCCTTGAACACTACCCAAAATCTTTTTCATTCTTTTTCACTTTGCTCCTTTTCAAACCCCTATACCCTCATTTTCTTCTAGTTCCCAATATAGAACCACCTCACGTACCTCTTCTAATTTTTATTCAATACTCCATACTTTATATACATACACATATTTTCTTTTTTTTATATACACAAAATTTTGATCTCTTTTTTTTTCTTTTTGAGCTTGAATAATTTAAACAAACACTTTTGAGGCATGTGGTCCTAAACTCAACGTACAACCTTACCAATCTCCACTTCGACACCACCCCCAACTTAGGCTTTTAGCCTCATTCTCATTGTTCAAAGATGCACTGGTTCAAGAGAGGGAATTTTTCAAAAGGGGAAAGGTTTGTAATGTGTTGGCCAGAGAAACGGTTTAAAGGCTCAAATTGGGTACTAGTGATATTATTATTGCAAAGATAGGCTTGACAGGCTAAAGAGGTTTTGCAAATAAAAATAAAGAATGCCTAAGGTCATTCATCCAACCAAATATACTATCATTAGCATTGAAAGAACAACCGGGCAAGTTCTAGATGATAGAAGTAAACACAAGATTTATTTGAACAAACACTAACACACATGGCACATGAACTAATCAAGTTGGATCAATTTTGTTTTCTAATAATGGCATTTAGAGCAATATTTAAACTAGTAGGTAAAGAGTCACTAAAAGAGCCAATACTTTATCACAAGAATTATTTTGCACCAAGCACTTACTTGTTTAAGTTCAAAATCAATTATTTGGAGGGGTATTCTTAATTTACAATTTGCATACAAGAGACTAATATTATTAGTACCAAATAATCCAAAAGCCTCATCCTGGCAAAACAAGACTAATTCCCTTAAAAAAAGTTGTCAATCTATCCATCATTGGGAAAAGTCACCCGGTTCACTTCAAAAGTGTTCCTTGGGAAAAAACCGTAGCATGAAGAAAACCCAAGGAAATTTTATTTAAGGAAATAAAAATAAAAGAAAATAAAACTACTATAAAGGATACTAAAATAAAAGAAGCTAATACTACTAAAAATAAAATAAGCTATAAGAAGACAATAAATAATGAAAGAAAAATAAAAACGCAAACAAACGTGACTAATCAAAACCAAACCCGACAAGGGCACCTGCTACATATAATAGCCCGACAAGGGCACACAATGTACAAAACAGCATAATCACAAGCCCGGCAAGGGCATACAGTATGCATAACATAAATATAAGCCCGGCAAGGGCATATAATCTCACAATATGAATACAGTACCATAGCCACCCCCAACTAAAACATTGCAGTGTCCTCACTGCACAATAATGAATATAAAGAATAAAAATTTTAAGGGTCTCCCTGAGGTCTGCATCAGACTAGCAGACCGTGGGAGGACGGCTGATCGTACCTTTATTTTATTTTTAGAAACTATTATACTTTTTTTAATAAAACAAATAAGGGAAAATGGCTTTTTAAATATTAGCCCCGTTCGTTTCAATTTAGCCCTATTGGAGCCCCAATTTGAACCTAATTTTTAACCGAATTACCCAGCCCACATCCTAATATACCCAACCTATGATCCAATTAAATAGCCCGTACGGAGTCCCTTTCTAACCCCAACCGTTGATCACCTAGAGCAATGGCTCACAACAACCCCTTCATTTTTTAAATTCCCAACTACCCCAAACCCTAATCGTTTCCCGCCTAGAGCTGCCTTTGAATCCACCTTCTCAAAATTCTCTCTCAAGCTCATCTCAAACCCTAGCCGCCTCACTCGGAAAATCCCCCAAATCAATGGCCTCCAAAGCCATTGAAGGCATGTACAAGCTCATATGACTCCCACACCACCGTTTACTACGGTTTCAAGGCCAGACATTGTAAAAGCTTGGCCCAGACCTCGGATGCTTTCAGTTCTATGGGTGTTTCCAATCATCTTTGACCTTGTTCCAGTCAGCCATGGCTATTCAAGCCTTTCTCACCATTTGGGTTTCATCTGAAACCCTAACCTTCAAGGTTCTTTCGATTCATTTAGATCCGCAGTAGCTCTATTTTTACTCTGGGCTCCTAAATGTTTTCTCATGGTTTCTTTCAAAACTCTACTTTCATAACCTTATCCTTTCTCATTTAGGGGTTTTATTAAATTATTTCAAAGTTTTTCTGATTTTTAACATGTTCTACTCTGTTTCTTTATGTTGTTCTTATACTTGAGTGTGCATGTTTAAAGACTTAGTTATTTTTGAGATTTTCTGAATTTATTTTGTTAACATTCTGTCTGATTTACTTGTCTTTCATCTCTATACTCAATTGATGGGGAAAACCCTAAAATTTGGGGTTCATTAGAATATTGAGATTATTTGCTATGTGTTTTGCTTGGTCGTCATGCTTTGAATTCGACTGGTCTCAACACCCTAATTTCTTTGGACCTATTCGAGTTTCTAAAATTGTTTCATCTGTTGCTCGACTGAATTTCGAAAGCTTTTGCTTCTTTATGTGATTTTGACTTCCTGCTAAACTCTACTATAATGTTTTTTCACTTGACCTCTTTGCCTGCTATTCGATACTCAATTTTTCTTTGTATATTTTAATATGAAAAATACCTTAAAAATACTATGTATATGCATATATAAGTATGTTCCAATATTTTAATATTTTTCCTTAATTTATAAAACATTTTAAAATCAATTTATTGCCCTATATTATAAGGAAAATTACTCCCAAAATTATCATTTTGGTGATTTACATATTGGATTCGCACACCTATACCAAACTATAGCTAACTTAATTTTTGCATATTTTTATAAATTTTTTTAGTATTTTTAAAGCTACATGTCATATAATTGTAATATTAGCCTCTTTTAAGGTTTAACTATGTTTATAATTATAAATTTGACTCTAGTATTTTTATTTATACAATTACATATTATTAATAATTTTAGTACCTTTATTTTATTTTTATAAATTATTATACATTTTTATAAAACAAATAAGGAAAAATGGCTATTTAAATGTTAGCCCCGTTCCTTTCAATTTAACCTTATTGGAGCCCCAATTTGAACCTAATTTTTAACCGAATTACCCAGCCCAAATCCTAATCTACCCAAATAATGACCCAACTAAATAGCCCGTACGGATTCCCTTTCTAATCCCAACCGTTGATCACCTAGAGCAGCGACTCACAACAATCCCTTCCTTTTTTAAATTTCCAACTACCTCAAACCCTAACTATTTCCCCTCTATACCCGCCTTTGAATCCCCCTTCTCAAAATTCTCTCTCAAGCTCGTCTCAAACCCTAGCCACCTCACTCGGAAAATCCCCCAAATCAATGGCCTCCAAAGCCATTGAAGGCCTGTATCTGCTCATATGACTCCCACACCCCCGATTACTACGGTTTCAAGGCTAGACCTTGTAGAAGCTTGGTCCAGACCTCAGATGCTTTCAGTTCTATGGGTGTTTCCAATCATCTTTGACCTTGCTCCGGCCAGCCATGGCTATTCAAGCCTGACTCTTGGCTTCTCCTGCTTAGATCAATGACTCTCCAAGCCTTTCTCGCCATTTGGGTTTCTTGTGAAATCCTAACCTTCGAGGTTCTTTTGATTCATTTAGATCCGTAGTAGATCTATTTTTACTCTGGGCTCCTAAATGTTTTCTCACGGTTTCTTTCAAAACTCTACTTTTAGAACCTTATCTTTTCTGATTTAGGGTTTCTGTTAAATTATTTCGAAATATTTCTGATTTTTAACATGCTCTATTATGTTTCTTTATGTTGTTCTTCTACTAGAGTGTGCATGTTTAAAGTCTTAGTTATTTTTGAGATTTTCTAAATTTATTTTGTTAACATTTTGTTTGATATACTTGTCTTTCATCTCTATAATCGATTGATGAGGAAAACCCTAAAATTTGGGGTTCATTCGAATACTGAGATTATTTGCTATGTGTTTTACTTGGTCGTCATGATCTGAATTCGACTGGTTTCAAAACCCTAATTTCTTTTGACCTATTCGAGTCTCTAAAGTTGTTTCATCTGTTGCTCGACTGAATTTTGAAATCTTATGCTTCTTTATGTGATTATGACTTCCTGCTAAACTCTACTATAAAGTCTTTTCTTTTGACATCTTTGCATGTTATTCGATACCTAATTTTTTCCTGTATATTTTAATATGCAAAATACCTTCAAAAGAGCATCTATATGCATATATAAGTATGTTCAAATGTTTTACTATTTTTCCCTAATTTTTAATAGTTCTAATCGCCGCGTACTGGAAATAACGAAATTATAAGACCCTAACGGACAGCCTTGGAAAAACAAAATATATTCTCCATACACTGTTAGACCTCGACAGGTATGGAAAAATATTAGGCCTTAAAAAGCATGAAAAATCCTGCAGCTTAGGCTATACGTCGCATTTGTATGAATCCCTAAAGGGCATACCCTCGGTGTAGACGCCTAAAACTGCTTCTCGGGATAAAAATGGCCCTGGCCAAACACGCATGACTCCGGTCAAAATGGCTACTTCAGCCTGAAAATGCGACTCGGGGACGCCCGACTTTTTCTAAAAAACCTCCAAATCTACTTCGGAAAGAACCGGTTAAAAATAGGCTTCCCTCAACAGGAAAAAAATGAGTCCCGACCACATAGGCTCCAAAATTGCAAAAACGTCGATCTACTCAACCTATGAGCTATGAACCTTCTAAGGTGCTTGAAACATCATCAACTATGACCTGAAATTGAGGTTCTTTCAGAACTACCGACAGGTCAGGCAAAATAATCAATAAGACCTTAACGAGAGGAAACAAAGCCTGTAAAAATCCTCGGGGCCTCGCATCAAATAGCATAAGTGCCATTGTCACTAGCGAAGCAAGCCTTTGGGCCTCACATCAAAAGGTCTCTACGACCGTACAACATAAGAGCCATTGTCGCCGGCTTAAAAATTGACAACTGGAGGATTAAAGTGAGCTCGAATTGTAACCTGATTCGGAGACTGAATCCAAAATAGTTTACCAAAGCAGAGCCTCCAGGCCTCATGCAACAAGGTCACAATGACCAAGCAACAGAAAGGACACTATCGCTGGCCGATAGCTCAAATTAGATTTATGGATTGATTACAGCTCGAGTCGCAACGTAACTCGGAGACTGGACCCAAAAATCATAACACTCCCAAAAATGTGACATCGATTCCATTATCTCCAACCGGAACCTCCAAAAAGATCAGAGGGTCGATTATAGCTCGAATCATAATAGGACTCGGACACTGCACCCAGTAAATCGCCAAGCGCGCAAGAGCTGAAAACAAAAACATTATCACCAACCGGAGCCTCCAAAAAGATTAAAGGGTCAATTATATCTCAAATCGCAATACAACTCGGAGATTGGACCCGAAAAATTGCCAAACGCCCAAAGGCAGAAAATAAAACCATTGTCGCTAGCTGGAAAGGGCTCAAGGGTAAGTTAAGCTCAAGTCCGATCACGACTTGAAGGCTTAACCCAGTAATAAATCAACCTCAAAATTCCTGAAGGGTACAACAAAAAGGCTGTTATCATCGGCCGAATGCTCAATAAGAGTTTAAGATTTATCACAGCTCGAGTCGCAACGCGACTAAGAGACTGGACTAGAAAAATTATAATACGCCCAAGGGCGAGAAATCGATACCACTACCGCCAATCGTAATCTCCAAAAAGATCAAAGGTCAATTAGAGCATGCCAAAGGGCATGGCCCAAAGGACATTATCTTTAAACTCAAACAAACAAGGCCCCCGGGTATACTAAGCTTGAGTCGGATCCCCGATTCGGAGGCTGGCCCCAAGAAAATTGCAAGACACCTGAAGACACAATACAAATGTCGTCGTCACCAATTCGGGAAACCTGGAAGCTCGGAGATCGATTAAAGATCGAATCACAGCACAACTCGGGAACCGAATCCCAAAATAAATGAAAAATAGCAAGAGTGTGAAGGCACGATACCCCCGCAGCCACTCTCGATGGGGATTGCACCAATCATCCCACTACAAAGCTACACTACAAATTCCAGGCTCTCACCGACAAGGGGAATAAATTCACGAGATTATTCTCTTTCTACACATGCAAAAATAAAAAATCCATATACAGGCAAGGAAAGCAATGGAAAAAATTACATAACCTAAGCCTACAACCAAACTGACAGCTTCAAAAGGTTGCATCAAGGTGCCTGCAAATCCAGACGGTCCATTCTCAACGGCATCCCCTCCCTCCTTAGATCCACCCCCACTTTTAACATTGCTTGAACCACCTTCTAATGCGCCCTCGGTGTCTACCTTTGAGGTTCCTACCAAACACAATTTGCGGCCTGATGTAAAGTAGGGCCTGCCACTCCGAGGGCCCTTTCCACGCAGAAATCTTCAGTGGCGGCTTCTCCCCCATATAAAGATACAAGTGCCACAACCTCATCTCTAATCCAAAGTAGTGCGGCCACTAGCCCGGAACTGAGATCCTTATGCTTTCCACTATCCTCCTTTGTATCTCAAAGCTGGCGCTCAGCCGAAGAAACCCTCCTCACAAGGTTGTCCCTCTCAGAAGTCAACTCATCCATGCGACATCTGAGCTCAAGGATTTGAGCATCCCTGGACCGAACCTCCTTTTTTAGTAAAACTGTCTCCCTATCAAACTGCATAAGTTGGGGCCCAAAGACTTAAAAGCAATAGACTCCCACAAAGGCTCAAAAATAGCAGAAATGAAGGATGAATAACCTCTTTGGTTAAAATAACTTTTTCATGCTCGCGGCGGCTCACCTCGTCCTAATACTAGGCGAGAGTTTCGCTATAAAGTATTTTAGTCTGAAAAAGCATAAAAGGGTTAAGAAAACAAAGATCAGAATGGCCCAAAGCAACAGAAAGAGGATGAAGGAGTTTACCCACACGCAAAGCCTGCCCATCTCGCAAAATATAGAGGGAGTGTCGACCCTAGAGCTACCCTCAAGTACGATTGCCGGACCCCCAAATACGCCTCCACCTTAGACTAGTGCACCTGCCTCAGGAAGTTCTTACAAAGTTTGTCTTTCACCCCGGGAGGTTGAGGTGATCCTTTCTTAAAGGAATCGATGATAACCAACAAGCCAACAAGGCTAGTTTGAATGTCCAATCCCCATTCATTCTGGGCTCCCGATCGATGTTCCTTCCAGCCGCCCGCTAAATATATCCTGACGCGCCAAGGACTCTGTCCACTGGTAGTAAATACTCCATCCATTGCGTCGCCATTGTGAAAATAAGCAGCGATAGCATCAGACTCCTGTCTACAGACATTCATCTCCTCGACCAAAGGAGAAACCAATTCTGAACAATCTTCGACGGGTGCCAAAGGGCTGCTTTCTCCCTTAAATTCAGTACGAGGATTTCCCGTCATGCCTGCCTACCTTGGACTCCTTAACTTTTGTCCTTTTCAGCTCCGGTAGATCGATCGGACCATCCCTCTACCTTTTCCTCTCTTCATTAGGCATTTGGATATCCCCTTCAGCGAGCGACACTTCCTTCATCAATAAGACCCATCCTAGACCTGCATAAGTGTAAGGGTTAAAAGCAAAAAAAGGGAAAAGCCATCAGCAGTAAATGACAATGGAGTTTGTAGATGTGCCAAGATCTCAAGACTTACCGTGGTCTTTCACCTCCCAACGGGCTTGGGACAGATCCTGCCATGCACAATCGTTATACGGGCAAGCCAAGTATAAACGGCTGACCCAATCTCGCAGATCCGACACCACCCCAGGGTAGACCGCCTCAGCTAAAATGGCATGGAAGAAATGACAGAGTTAGAAACACAAGGAGAAACCATCAAAGAGGGAGCAGAAGCCCTACATTTACTCACGCATGGTATTCCACATTTCGGGAAATGGCATTCCTCCTGCCGGGATCAAATCGGACATCTTCACTCGGACAAATAGGCTCAACTACCCATCATCCTTGAACGCATCAATATAGGCAAAACATGATATCGAGGCTCAACGGCGAAACTTGATTAAGCCCCCACAAAGGAGGCGAGGGTTGTACATCCGGATCAGGAGATTTATAGTGAAGGAAATCCCCTCTATCATACTCGAATAATGGATGATCATATAAACCACAAGCTAGAACGAAGGATGGATCTGAGCCAGAGTTACCTGGTAACTCCGGCAGAAATCGAGGATCACACGATCTATCAGAGGAAAAGACAGCCCTGTTAGTCTTAAAGTAAATGGGTAGGTATAGACGCTTAGGAAACCAACCATATAAGTTGTAATGTTTTCATCCCGAGCAAGTATCTCCACAAGCACAACATCCCCCCAGCTGCAATCAGCTTTTACTCTCCCTATATCCGTTATGGAGCTGATGTATCGAGTTGATGGTTCACGACATCCTGACTTCGAAGATGGTCTTTCGACCCTAAAATCTGAAGTCATTGTGAAGGATCCCTTGACGCACTCCTCGACATGAGGAGGAGCCGTCACTTCACCTTGAAAGAAGAACGAGGATGACGAGCCTGCCATCTCATGGGGAGGTAGCTGTAGAAATGTTCTCCATCCTTGAAAAGTCCCAAGAAAATACGAAAAGTAAAAAAGTTCGTGCTCCTAAGGAGATAGTATGGAGAAGCAGAAAAATGGACTTCACAAAAGAGGTTCTGAATAGAATCCGGGTGGGAAGAAGCAAGCTTTTATAAAGGCATCATTACTATATTAAAGAGAGCTAACCTCCGCGGTCAATAGTGGAGTCCGCAGTAGTGATGCCAACGGTACAGCTTTTCTATCTCGCAACCATCCTCAGGAACGCCGAGGGAAGTAAAAGTTAAGAATCATTTCTCATCACTCCCTGTTGTCTGTCGCTCTAAGAAACACGGAGAATATCTGTGTCTGGTGAATCCGAGAGCCCGAATTCTCCATTGAAAGGTCGTCCCTCGATCATACCCCTCGGGATTTGGAGCCAAGGCTAGAATCCATCTTCAAGGTTCGCCTAGGAATTGATTTTCCTTCGACCATTACAGCGGGCCATGGCAAGCTAAGGGGAGGCTCCCGAGACACGCAATCTGACCTGATAAAGGCGACATACCTAAGGTCTATTCTGAGATGTTGAATCTAGCTAGGCTATCCGTGTACTATCATTTTTTACCACATTTTATATTGTAAGGGATCCTCTGCCTATATAAGGAGGGTCCCCGCCTTCAATAGGACAGACTGATGTTGCTCCATTTCTCCACAATGCAAAAATATCTCTCTCTTTCTTTCTTTCTTCTAAGATATATGTCTTCATTGATCTCGAGGTCACCTTAGCACTTTATTGTTTCTTCTTTTGTTCTTCATTATTTGGCTCAAGATTAGTAGTATAGAGCCTTACTTATCTATATATTCGCTTGTTATCCCCTACCCGACTACCCTCAATAAGCCCGAGATAGGCTCGGTTCCGAGGTGCCTACTGGCCAGCTTTGCCCCCGAAAAATGTCCCCTTACTGGTTCGATTACTGCTTTAGCTAACTCGTTCTTTACCATCTTACTTCGCGTCTTAGCACTAACCACCCTCCCTCATAAACTAGCTTGGGAATATATCACATATTTTTAGAATCCCTTTACAAATCTAATTGTTGTTACCATTTTCACGGTAAACAGGGTAGTTAATGGTACCGCATAAGTGTTATGGAGATAAACGAGAGAGGCACTGGGAAGACAATCAAAATACCATCTTAGAAACTACCCTACGAGCAAAATGGCATGTAGGCAAGTAAGTAAGAATAATGAAAATTATGAAAGAACATCAAAAATTCTACCGGGTAAATGATGTAATAAGCTTGCAGCCTTGCAAGAATCATAGGGTCCTCACTAAGTACTATAATAAAATACTAGCTAAGGAAATAAGGAAAAAGGCTTCAACCTAAGCATAGTGACCTAAAGAAGACATCATCATGTAACATCACTCTCACTACAACATTATATGCACTCTATAAGAAAGTAGGATTCGACATCATCTGAGTTGCAGGGAAATTCCTTCATGCATGGGAACTAAAAAAAGCTAAGTATGCACGCTACAAGGGGGCAGAAAGACTAGGAAAAGTAATAGACTATGTTTAAAGAAAGCTGAGAATAAATTAAAGGAATTATTCAAACAATGATCCATAATTAGTTACATTATGAACGCACTTAAGATTTCGGAGTATTATCCATGCAACATATATGTTCACAATCATACAGCTTAGAAATTGAGTCTAGATCATAAATAAAGGATTGAATATTTAGATGATGGTGTCACGGGGATTCCATAGTGTCTATGAAAGGCTAAAGTAATAACTAATACATTGGGTCGCAGACCCGAAGATGGCTTAAGCCTACATAAAGTCTGATCAGAAGGAAGAGAAAACTAAAGAGTTAAATCAACTAAGTAAATTAGGAGTCTATTTATTGGACCTAGAAAATTATAGAAATCACGATTGAATACATTGCATGATCACCATTAATATCATATGTACAAGAAAGATAGTACGACAACAATTTTATATAATGGCTATATGATGTCTCAGTTGAAGATCTAGAATAACACAAGGAAATCTATGGTGCAAGCAAGTTGAATGAAGGTTGCAAGTAGTATAAGTAGACATGTATAGGACTCAAGATAAAGTATGGTGAAGCGACATGTTTTTGGAAGACATGATTAAGGACAAGAAAGGGCGAGTAAGAAGGTCAAGAGAAATAGATAAGTCCTCGTAATTAATCCTTTGAAAACAAAAGAGTTGATGGTTTCGGTAAGTTATTGAAAGCTCAATATAGCCTGAAATGACTCGAAGGATTCTAAGACTAGTAGCATTTAGAAGATATGGAATGCTGCCCTGGTAATAGAATGACGATGTAGTTGTGATAAATACGAGATGACATTTGGGCCTTTAGTTGAGTAATTAGGAGATTTCATGAATTGTAGAGGATTGACACACCCACGTAAGTTGAATCACATTGGGATGCTATGAAAAATGGTTATGGAAACTGCTCCATATGTTCGTCAATGCAACATGGGCCATAGTGATTATGTAAGAAGTTATAAGTTATCAAAGTAAAATTGTAGATCAATATTGAGTTGAATCATTAAAGAATGGAAAAAATACATAAAGTATAAGATGAGATTAGGCTGTCGTTCTTAAGATGAACGGTAATGAGGAAGCACTAAAGGACTTAGATTTATGTATATAGGATAAGCAATTAGAATAACTTGGAGTTTGGATGCAAGCCACAATAATTACAATATGACCTACCTAGATACATTAAAGTCATATGGATAGATAACCAGGTCTAAGAAGTAAGGTATAGCATTATTCGTAGGTTCATCAAAGTAACGAGTGAAGAACCAACGGGAAGCCCGAAAAATCCCAACCTATGTAGAACGGGAAGTTAATCTTCGTATTATTTTTGAAGTGTTGCAGGAATAGCATTTGGCTATCTCTCAGCTACAAAGCCTCCCCGAAACTCTCAGCATGGTAGCACCCAAAGTATCTCCTCACCTCTAGCCAGCACCTGAGGTATCGAGCAATGAAGAACAAACAACTTATCGAATAACAGCAAGGATGTTAGAAAACCTTATCGTAAAGATCGAATCATGCCCGTGGAGACTCCTACAACCAGCGTCTCTCGAAGATACAACCTCGAAATTCTTTTTGCGGAAGTCGAAAATGGCGAAATCCCCTAGGAATGATAGGACCCCAAGTCCTCACGGGCGTATCACCACTTATGCGCACCCATCTAGGAATAGGGACCTCCAAATAGGAGGACTCGGCCCTATCCGGGTAAGAAGACTTGAAGAAAGTCCATCAGAAGAGACCATGACGCAGCGCCATTATTCGGCACTTGATCTCGAGGACCCGCTCACCATACTAGCACGGTCCGTAGAAGCACATGTTGACGCCATCAAAATAATACCAAAAGGGTCCAATGCACCAAAGGCCGAGAAAAGAAGAAATAAAGTATTATGGGAAGACGCACCCTGCTCCCCGATAGGACACACGAGACTTCTCCAATCAAGAGTAGTGCGGCGTTGAGGGCCTTTGCCCAAAACCCAAAAAAAACATACCCGACAACTCTAGAGCAGTTCAAGTGAAGCTTGTTCGAATATCCAGTTGAGGCTTGGGCGGATGCTAGCGACCAATAGCAGTCCCAAGCTAGGTTCGTAGATGACCCTAAATAAACCTTCTCGGGTTCGGCATATCTTGTTAGACTCCTAGCAGAAAAGCTGACACTGAATGGATGGAGCCATCGTCCACATGGTGCGAACGGAAGAGATGATTCAAGGTATAGCACGTATCGCAACAACAAGGAAATAGACCAAGGACAACACCCTCGTGGAACCTCTAATTATACCAGATTCAACAAGACACAGCCGGCAAGGAATCCTTGCCCGATAGAGCTCGACTTCAACATTGCAGTTCCAAGAATAATGGTCACCATAAGTGAAGCCGGGAACTCTGGGTGGCTCGTTTCTATTAAACAAAAACACCTCCAAGGAAAACATGGCCCTCCACGAGAATCAAGATGTCCTCAGAGTTACAGACCCAAAAGCGCAACAACTATGCCATTCAACGAAGGTCGCCACAAAGTGTCCCTAAACGAATAAACCCGAATCCAGCTTCACGGACGAAGGGTGATCGGACAGAACAGAATTGATGAGCCGCAGCGCATCGCTACAACTTTTGAAGGATGGTGGCACCCTACGAAGATCCGTAAACCGTAGAGTGTAAGTGCCCATCACCAGAAAAGGACGGTCCCGAAAATGCTTCCAAAGGACACCCCCTCGCTCGAGGAAAAGGACGCTGAGATTCCACCTCGGCATCACATCAACGTATTGGTAATCCCTTCTTTCACTCGACTCATTTCAAATAAAACATTCATTTATGAGTGCAGGTGGATAGGCCAAAATTATACCAACGATGTCGTGCCGAAACCGATAGGACCATCCGCACCAACGTCACACCGCCAAAGGTGTGAAACCTCGCTACATATGTAGGGCTAAAGCATCAAGATACGAGCGGCAAGAGGATTTCTATATTCCCATAACCGACATTGCCATCGAATGAGGCCAAAAGGTAAGGATTATCGCATCTTCGGATAGACTTGGACAGACGAGGAAGGGAACTGCTATGGGGCTTACACCCCGGAATGCATAGTCCTTTTATTATTTCCTTCCCTTCTTTGCTACTAATCTGTATGCAGGTAGCCAGCTGAGGCATTCAGTAGCTGTGGATCCTGCTCGAAGATCCGTGGCTTCCACGGGGCCCACCGAGTATTCTTTCCTCGATCTGGTTTTTAACAGGAAGAAGGTCCTGCCGACAAGATTATTAGCAGGACTGCTCTTCCCTGAGGAGGGGACCCGACAAGATCGTGATCCTCTCACTACTAAAAATTTCCAATGTAGAATCATACGAGCACGTCGGATAATCAGACTCACAACAACAGGACAACATGTATTTACAGCTTATATTCTACATTGGAAATTTTTAGTAGAGAGAGGTATAGCACGTCTCGCAACAAAAAGGAAATAGCCCGAGGACTATACCCTCGTGGAACCTCCAATTATACCAGATGCAACAAGACACGGCCGGCAAAGAATACTCGCCCGATAGAGCTCGACTTCAACATTGCAGTTCCAAGTATAGTGGTAACCATAAGTGATGTCGAGAACTCCGGGTGGCTCGTTTCTGTTCAACCAAAACCCCTCCAAGGAAAACATGCCCCTCAATGAGAATCACGAGGTACTCAGAGTTACAGACCCAAAAGTGCAAAAGGTCGCCATAAAGTGTCCCAAAACGAGCAAACCCGAATCCAGCTTCACGGACGAAGGTGATCGGACATAATAGAACCGGCAAGCCGCAGTGCGTCGTCACTTCTTTTGAAAGATGGTGGCACCCTACAAAGATCCGTAAAATGTAGAGAGCAAGTACCCATCACCGGAAAAGGACAATCCCGAAACTGCTCCAAAAGGACACCTGCTCGCTCGAGGAAAAGGACGTCGAGATTCAACCTCAGTATTACATCAATGTATTGGTAATCCCTTATTTCACTAGACTCATTTTAAATAAAACATTCATTTATGAGTGCAGGTGGATAGGCTAAAATTATACAAAAGATGTCGGGCCGAAACTGATAGGACCATCCACCCTAATGTCACTCCGCCAAACGTGCGAAACCTTACTACAAATGCAGGGCTAAAGCATCCAGATATGATTGACAATAGGATCTCCGTATGCCCATAGCCGACATTGACCTCGAATGAGGCCAAAAGGTAAGGATTATCACATCCTCGGTCAGGCCTGGCCAGACGAGGAAGGCAACTGCTGCCGGGCTTACACCCCGGACCGCATCCGCCTTTTATTATTTCCTTTCCTTCCTTGCTGCGAATCTATATGCAGGTTGCCAGCTGAGGCATTCAGTAGCTCTGTGGCTACCATAGGGCCCGCCGGGTATTCTTTCCTCGATCGGGTTTTTAACAGGAAGAAGGCTTTGCCAACAAGATTATTACCAGGACTGCTCATCCCCGAGGAGAGGACCCGACAAGATCGTGATCCTCTCTCTACCAAAAATTTCCAATGTGGAATCGTATGAGCACATCGGATAATTGGACTCACAACAACAGGACAACATGTATTTATAGCTTATATTCTACATTGGAAAATTTTAGTAGAGAGATGTATAGCACGTCTAGCAACAACAAGAAAATAGCCCGAGGACAATACCCTCGTTGAACCTCCAATTATACCAGATTCAACAAGACATAGCTGGTAAGGAATCCTCACCCGATAGAGCTCGACTTCAACATTGCAGTTACAAACATAATGGTCACCATAAGTGAAGCCGGGAACTCCGGGTGGCTCATTTCTGTTCAACCAAAACCGCTGCTAGGAAAACATGGCCCTCCACTAGAATAACAATGTCCTTAGAGTTATAGACCCAAAAGAGAATCAACTATGCCATTCAATGAAGGTTTCCACAAAGTGTCCACAAACGAGCAAACATGAATCTAGCTTCACCGCCGAAGGTTAATCAGACATAACAGAATCGGCGTGTCGTAACGCATCGTCACAGCTTTGAAAGATGGTGGAACCCTAAGAAGTTCCGTAAAATGTAGAGTGCAAGTGCCCATTACCAGAAAAGGACGGTCCCAAAAATGCTCCCAAAGCACACCCCCTCGCTCGAGGAAAAGAATACCGAGATTCCACCTCGGCATCACATAAACGTATTGGTAGTCCCTACTTTCGCTTAACTCATTTCAAATAAAACTTTCATTTATGAGTGCAGGTGGATAGGACAAAATTATACCGAAATGTCGGGTCGAAAATAATAGGACCATCCGCCCTAACGTCACTCCGCCAAAGGTGTGAAACCTCGCTACAGATGCAGGGCTAAAGCATCCAGATATGAGCGACAAGAGGCTCTCCGTATGACCATAGCCACTATTTCCCTCGAATGAGGTCAAAAGGTAAGGATTATCGCATTCTCGGTCAGTCCTGGCCAGACGAGGAAGGCAACTGCTGCGGGGCTTACTGTCCAGAACGCATCCTCCTTTTATTATTTCCTTTCCTTCCTTGTTGCTAATCTGTATATAGGTATCCAACCGAGGCATACGGTAGCTCTAGATCCCGCTCGAGGATCCGTGGCTACCACAGGGCCCACTGTGTATTCTTTCCTCGATCGGGTTTTTAACCGGAAGAAAGTTCTGCCAACAAGATTATTAGCAGAACTGATCATCCCTGAGAAGGGGAACCGACAAAATCGTGGTCCTCTCTCTACTAAAAATTTCTAATGTGGAACGATACGAGCACATCGGATAATCAAACTCACAACAATAGGACAACACGTATTTACATCTTATATTCCACATTGGAAATCTTTAGAGAGAGGTATAGCACGTCTCTCAACAACAAGGAAATAGCCCAAGGACAACACCCTCGTGGAACCTCCAATTATGCCAGATTCAACAAGACACAGCTGGCATGGAATCCTCGCCCGATAGAGCTCGACTTCAACGTTGCAATTCCAAGCATAGTGGTCACCATAAGTAAAGCCGGGAACTCTGGGTGGCTCATTTCTGTTCAACCAAAACCCCTCCAAGGAAAACATGGCCCTCAACGAGCATCATGAGGTCCTCATTGTTACAGACCCAAAAGTGCAACAACTAGGCCATTCAACGAAGGTCGACACAAAGTGTCCCCAAACGAGCAAACACGAATCCAGCTTCATGGACGAAGGGTGATCGTACAATACAAAAGCTGCAAGCCACAGCGCATCGTCAAAGATTTTGAAAGATGGTGGCACCCTACGAAGATCCGTAAAATGTAGAGTGCAAGTGCCCATCACAAGAAAAGGACGATCCCGAAAATGCTCCCAAAGAACACCCCCTCACTCAAGGAAAAGGACGTCGAGATTCCACCTCGGCATCACATCAATGTATTGCTAATCCCTTCTTTCACTCGACTCATTTCAAATAAAACATTCATTTGTGAGTGCACGTAGATAGGCCAAAATTATACCGACGATGTCGGGCCGAAACTGATAGGACCATCCGCCCCAACGTCACTACGCCAAACGTGCTAAAGTTTGCTACAAACGTAGGGCTAAATCAACCTGATACGAGCGACAAGAGGCTCTCTGTATGCCCATAGCAGGCATTTGTCCTCGAATGAAGCCAAAAGGTAAGGATTATCGCATCCTCGGTCAGGCCTGGCCGGACGAGGAAGGCAACTGCTGCCGGGCTTACACCACGGAACGTATCCTCCTTTTTTATTTCCTTTCCTTCCTTGCTGCTAATCTTTATGCAGGTAGCCAGCTGAGGCATTCAGTAGCCTTGGATCCCGCTCGAGGACCCGTGAATACCACAGGGTCCGCCGCGTATTCTTTCCTCGATCGTGTTTCTAACAGGAAGAAGGTTCGGCCAACAAGATTATTACTAGGACTGCTCATCCCCGAGGAGGGGACCTGACAAGATCGTGATCCTCTCTCTACTAAAAATTTCCAATGTGGAATCATACGAGCACATCGGATAATCAGACTCACAAAAACAGGACAACACGTATTTACAGCTTATATTCCACTTTGGAAATTTTTAGAGAGTGGTATAGCACTTCTCGCAACAACAAGGAAATAGCATGAGGATAACACCCTCATGGAACCTCCAATTATACCAAATTCAACAAGACACAACCGGCAAGGAATCCTCGCCCGATAGAGTTCGACTTCAATGTTACAGTTCCAAGCATAGTGGTCACCATAAGTGAAGCCACGAACTCCAGGTGGCTCGTTTCTGCTCAACCAAAACCCCTCTAAGGAAAATATGGCCCTCAACGAGATTCACAAGGTCCTCAGCGTTACAGACCGAAAAGTGCCACAATTATGCCATTCAACGAAGGTCGCCACAAAGTGTCCCCAAACGAGCAAATCCGAATCCAGTTTCACGGATGAAGGGTGATCGGATAGAAAAGAACCGGCAAGCCGCAGCGCATTGTCAAAGCTTTTGAAAGATGGTGGCACCTTATGAAGATCCATAAAATATAGAGTGCAAGTACCCATCACCAGAAAAGGACGATCCTGAAAATGCTCCCAAAGGACACCCCATCGCTCGAGGAAAAGGACGCCAAGATTTAACCTTGGCATCACATCATCGTATTGGTAATCCCTTCTTTCACTCGACTCATTTCAAATAAAACATTCATTTATGAGTACAGGTGGGTAGGCCAAAATTATACCGACGATGTCGTGCCGAAACTACTAGGACCTTCCACCCTAAAATCACTCCGCAAAACGTGTGAAACCTCGCTACAAACGTAGAGCTAAAGTATCCAGATACGAGCGACAAGAGGCTCTCTGTATGCCCATAGCCGGCATTGCCCTCTAATGATGCCATAAGTTAAGGATTATCACATCTTCAGTCAGGCCTGGCCCGACGAGGAAGGCAACTGCTACCGGGCTTACTCCCCGGAATGCATCCTCCTTTTATTATTTCCTTTCCTTCCTTGCAGCTAATCTATATGCAGGTAGCCAACTGAGGCATTCAGTAGCTCTGGATCACGCTCGAGGATCTGTGGCTACCACGGGGCCCGATGGGTAATCTTTCCTCGATCGGGTTTTTAACAGGAAGAAGGTTCTGAAAATAAGATTATTACCAGGACTGCTCATCCCTAAGGAGGGGACCTGACAAGACCGTGATCCTCTCTCTACAAAAAATTTACAATGTGGAATCATACGAGCACATCGGATAATCAGACTTAGAACAACAGGACAACATGTATTTACAGCTTGTATTCGATATTGGAAATTTTTGGTAGAGAGAGGTATATCACGTCTCGCAACAAAAAGGAAATAGCCCGAGGAAAACACCCTCGTGGAACCTCCAATTATATCAGATTCAACAAGACACAACCGGCAAAGAATCCTCGCCAGATAGAGCTCGACTTCAACATTGCAGTTCCAAGTATAGTGGTCACCATAAGTGACGTCGGGAACTTCGGGTGGCTCATTTCTGTTCAATCAAAACCCCTCCAAGGAAAACATGGCTCTCAACGAGAATCACGAGGTCCTCAGAGTTACAAACCCAAAAGCGCAGCAACTATGCCATTCAACGAAGGTCACCATAAAGTGTCCCCAAACGATTAAACCTGAATCCAGCTTCACGGACGAAGGGTGATCGGACATAACATAACAGGCAAGCCACAGTGCGTCGTCACTTCTTTTGAAAGATGGTGGCACCCTATGAAGATCCGTAAAATGTAGAGTGCAAGTACCTATCACCAGAAAAGGACGATCCCGAAAATGCTCCCAAAGGACACCCGCTCGCTCGAGAAAAAGGACGTCAAGATTCAACCTCGGCATCACATCAATGTATTGTTAATCCCTTCTTTCACTAGACTCATTTTAAACAAAACATTCATTTATGAGTGCAGGTGAATAGGCTAAAATTATACCAACGATGTCGGACCGAAACTGATAGGACCATCCGCCCCAACGTCACTCCGCCAAACGTGCGAAACCTCGCTACAAATGCAGGGCTAAAGCATCCAGATATGATTGACAAGAGCCTCTCCGTATGCCCATAGCCGACATTGCCCTCGAATAAGGCCAAAATGTGAGGATTATCATATCCTCGGTAAGGCCTGGCCAGACGAGGAAGGCAACTGCTGCCGGGCTTACTCCCCGGAACGCATCCTCCTTTTATTATTTCCTTTCCTTCTTTTCTGCTATTCTGTATACAGGTAGCCAGCTGAGGCATTCAGTAGCTCTGGATCCCACTAGAGGTTTCGTGGCTACCACGAGACCCGCCGGGTATTCTTTCCTCGATCGAATTTTTAACAGGAAGAAGGTTCTGCCAACAAGATTATTACCATGACTGCTCATCCCCGAGGAGGGGACCTGACAAGATCTTGATACTCTCTCTACTAAAAATTTCCAATGTGGAATCATACGAGCACATCGGATAATCAGCCCCACAACAATAGGACAACATGTATTTACAGCTTATATTCTACATTGGAAATTTTTGTTAGAAAGAGGTGTAGAACGTCTCACAACATCAAGGAAATAGTCCGAGGACAACACCCTCGTGGAACCTCCAATTATACCAGATTCAAAAAGACATAGCCGGGTAAGGAATCCTCGCCCAATAGAGCTCGACTTCAACGTTATAGTTCCAAGCATAGTGGTCACCATAAGTGAAGCCGCGAACACCGGGTGGCTCGTTTCTGCTCAACCAAAACCCCTCTAAGGAAACCATGGCCCTCCACGAGGTTCACGAGGTCCTCAGAGTTACAGACCGAAAAGCGCAACAACTATGCCATTCAACGAAGGTCGCCACAAAGTGTCCCCAAACGAGCAAACCCGAATCCAGCTTCATGGACGAAGGGTGATCGGACGGAACAGAACCTGAAAGCCGTAGTGCATCGTCACAACTTTTAAAATATGGTGGCACCCTATGAAGATCCATAAAAACGTAGAATGCAAGTGCCCATCACCAGAAATGGACAGTCCCAACCTCACTCAATGAAAAGGACGTCGAGATTCCACCTCGGCATCACATCAACGTATTGGTAATCCCTTCTTTCACTCGACTCATTTTAAATAAAACAGTCATTTATTAGTGCAGGTGGATAGGCTAAATATATACCGACGATGTCGGGCCGAAACCGATAGGACCATCCGCCCCAACATCACTCTGCCAAAGATGCGAAACCTCACTACAAATGCAGGGCTAAAGCATCTAGATACGAGCGACAAGAGGCTCTCCGTATGCCCATTTCCAGCATTTCCCTTGAATGAGGACAGAAGGTAAGTATTATCGCATTCTCTATCAGGCATGGCCAGATGAGAAAGGCAACTGCTGCGGGGCTTACTCCCCGGAACGCATCCTCCTTTTATTATTTCCTTTCATTCCTTTCTGCTAATCTGTATGCAGTTAGCCAGCTGAGGCATTCAGTAGCTCTAGATCCTGCTTGAGCATCCGTGTCTACCACGGGGCCCGCCGGGTATTCTTTCCTCGATTGGGTTTTTAACAGGAAGAAGGTTCTACCAACAAGATTATTAGCAGGACTGCTCATCCCCGATGAGGGGACCTGACAAGATCGTGATCCTCTCTCAACTAAATATTTCCAAAGTGGAATAATACGAGCACATCGTATAATCATACTCACAATAATAGGATAAAACAGAACCGGCAAGCCATAGCGCATCGTGACAGCTTTTGAAAGATGGTGGCACCCTACGAAGATCCGTAAAATGTAGAGTGCAAGTGCCCATTACCATAAAAGGACTATCCCGAAAATGCTCCTAAAGGACACCCCCTCGCTCGAGGAAAAGGACACCGAGATTCCACCTCGGCATCACATCAACGTATTGGTAATCCCTTCTTTTACTTGACTCATTTCAAATAAAACATTCATTTATGAGTGCAGGTAGATAGGCCAAAATTATACCGAAATGTAGGGCCGAAACCGATAGGACTATTCGTCCTACCGTCACTCCGCCAAAGGTGCGAAACCTCGCTACAGATGCAGGGCTAACGCATCCATATACGAGCAACAAGAGGCTATTCGTATGCCCACAGCCAGCATTGCCCTTGAATGAGGACAAAAGGTAAGGATTCTCGCATCCTCGGTCTAGCCTAGCTGGACAAGGAAGGCAACTGCTGCGGGGCTTACTCCCCGGAACGCATCCTCCTTTTATTATTTCCTTTCATTCTTTGCTACTAATCTATATGCAAGTATCTAGCTGAGGCATTCAATAGCTATGGATATCGCTTGAGGATCTGTGGCTATCAAGGGGCCCGCCGGGTATTCGTTCCTCGATCGGGTTTTTAACAGAAAGAAGGTTCTGCCAAGAAGATTATTAGCAGGACTACTTATCCCCGAGGAGGGGACCCGACAAGATCATGATCCTCTCTCTACTAAAAATTTTCAATGTGGAATCATACGAGCACATCGGATAATCAGACTCACAACAACGGGAAAACATGTATTTACAGCTTATATTCTTGTCAAGCAATAAAGAATATGTTTTAAAGCATTCCACGCCTCGAAGAAGATTATTTTGGCTTATCCATAGCAAAAAACCTTTCCGCCAGATGTATTTCGAGTTACCCAGAGACTTATGGAGTGCGGTATCTGTATAACCCCAGGGTCGCTTGAAACCTGCTGGGAGCTGCACTTTCGAGAATAAACACAAATATTTGTAAGCTACGCTCACTTGACCCCCAAGGCCCTGCATATTACGAAAAGACTGCTCAAGACTCTTCATTTTTCGAATCATCTCTTCTTGTTCAGGATTTTTGGGTAGTTTTTCTTCCTCGGATATGTCAATGAGAGGAGTGTAAGTATAAGGCTCATGATGTCGGAAAGTGGGTTCTGGTGGGTAATAATGGTTTTCTTGGGTAGGAAACAAAGGTTCACTTGTGGATTTGTGTAATGTGGCCGGTGGAGGAGCCACGTACACTGGTGCAATAGGAGGTGGTGGTGGAGGGTTCTGTTTTGGTGGTGCAGGAGGTGGTGATGTTTGCGAGGTAGTCTCATAGTAAGGCGGGTATGGAGGATAAGCAGAGGATGAGTTTACAGTGGGTAGGTCATGGGTTTGGACTAGAGGAATGTAAGCAGGATTGGCCAGATATGTGGGTGGAGGTTGTCCCTTCACCCAGGCCTGGTACATCTCGGCCATTTGCTGTTTGAGCTTATACATTTCTTCCTTTATAGCGCCCACATCTTCTATCTCATCTTCCCGGGC